>PVIR01022286.1:12645-28488 GCA_004026965.1 Petromus typicus
AAAAAAAAAAAAAAAAAAAAAAAAAAAAAAAAAAAAAAAAAAAAAAAAAAAAAAAGAAACAACAAAACAAACAAAACACAAAACAGAGAGATGAAGCTGGCTAAACAATATTAAGTAATACCAGGAAGAGAAAGCTTTTATGGATACACATGACTCTGAATGCCAAAGCACATCTCCAGCCTAAATATGGAGGTTTTATAAGAGTATATTTTTTTGTGAATTGTATAATCAATTTTGGAAATTGACTTATAATAGATGGTTTTATAGGGAAAATATAAATTATCAAAAGTGCATAATGAGGAGAATTCAGTGGGTGAATAATATTGAAGGAAATTGAAATTATGAAAACGTACTGTTCTCTGCTGGTCATGGTGGGGTATATCTGTTATCCCAACATTTGTGGATGATCTTGTCATAAAAATAAACAACCCCACAAAACAAACTTTTCCAAAATATGGTCTCTTGGACCACCTTCACCAGAATCCCGTGGATTGTGTTTTTGGGTTTTTTTTTTTTTTGAGACAGGATCTCACTTTGTAGTTCAGGCTGGCCCTGAGCTCACTATGTAGCCCAGGCGAGCCTTGAACTCACAGCAATCCTCCTGCCTCTGCCTCCCAAGTACTGGGACTACAGGTGTGAGCTACCAAGCTCAAAACTGTGGGATGTGGTACTGATTGCTGCTGGGCGTGAGTCATTATGCCTGGCATTGTTGTATGTGGTTATCTGGGATCGAACCCAGGACCTTGTGCTTGCAAGGCAGGAGCAGGAACCCCTGAGCTAAATGACCAGGCTTTTTTTCCCCCCATTTTTTGAGACAGAGTCTTATACACACAGCTCTTGAAACTTTTGTTTGTTTGTTTTGAGACAGCATCTCACTATGTAGCCCAGGCTGGCCTCATACTTGCTGTGATCCACCTGCCTCAGCTTCTTGAGTCCTGGGATGATGATAGGTGTGTGTTACCATGCCCAGCCCTAGGAGTGCTTTTCAAATGAAGATTCTGGGCTCCAACTTGGGCAATTTGGATAAGATTCCTCAGCATAACTTGGGTTGGAAAGTTTGAGAATGGTAGCTTGGTCCATCCCAAACCAAACTCCAGTCTTATCCCCAAACTCGTGCTTCCTGTAGCCCTCCATGTAAATCCAATGCAACCATAGTGCAAAGGTGACTGACAACATGATTATTTCAATAAACATCAAGGAGGTATTTGATAAAATTGAACACTCATTCCTAGGAAGAGACTTTGGCAAGCTTTCAAGTTTTGCAAAATCAGTTTCCAGTGAATAACCCAAGTCCTAGTCAAATTTAAACCCCACAAATCTCCTTAAACTTAGGGCAGAGCGTGAATCATTTATTTTCTTTGTGTGGGCACAGCCTCATTTTCCTTTTCGAACTTTAACCGGATGCACAGAGCCTAGCTACGGGGCTCAGTTCTTCGCCCAGTGATGGATTGCTCTTCCTGCCTTCCAGTGAGACTGCAGAGGAGCAGTGGGGTGGGGTCTGGTATGACTGCACCCCAGCACGCACCGAGCATCACAGTGATGCGCCCCAGTGACCCACCATAAAGCGTAGCTCTGCTCACAGTAAACAGGCAAATGCAGAGGAAAGGGTGTCTGCAAGGCTGCACGGTGCAGGGGTGGGAGGTGGAGGGGTGGGGACAGATGCTGGGGACAGGGGTGCAAATGGCAGCTCAGAACCCAGACTGGGTTCATTTGCTTGGGCCCAGAGTTCTACATCTGTTAATTTATTCTTGGGAAACAGTTCAGGATATGGGCAAAGATTTAGTTACAAGGGGATTCAGGGCAGAGCGATCTCATGAAGCAGCTCACTGTGCATGAATTACGTAGTGATCTCTCTATCATCTATTGAGACTGGCTGGGGAGAAGTAAATCAAAATATTCACATGATTTTTCTCTGGGTGATCAGATTACATCGTGATTTTTGAATCTTTTTCTCTCTCTACTTTTCCAAGTGTATAGTCACACCTTACCCTTTATAATTAGAGAATATAGTATAATTCTTTTCATTTTGGAAAGAAGGTGTCTGGCATTTGAGGTAGGATGGCCTGATTTCATTCAACAGTTAGGTCCTGTATGAAGGACAGGGACAGGGACACAGCCATGGATGGGGGAGCCCAAGCCTCTGCTCATGAAATGTCTTTCACACTTACCTATTTTGTACTTTTGTTTTGTTTTGAGATGGGGCATCACTGTGTAGCCCAGGCTGGCCTCAAACTCATGGCAACCCTCCTGCCTCAGCCTCCTGAGTGCTGGGGTAGCAGGTGTGTGCCCCCTTGCCGGGCCCACAGTACTCTTTATGATGCTCGTTTCTTCTTTGTGTAGATCCAAATTTCCATCTGTCATCATTTCCTTCCTCCCTGAAGAGAGAAGTGAAGTTCGTAGTGAAGTTCTGTTGGTGACAAGTCATCTTAGCTTTTTCTTGTATCTGCAAATGTCTTATTTCACCTTCAGTTTTTGGAAGGGCTTTGGCACTAGACACTCATGTTCTTTGATTTGCAGTTTCTTATGGGAAGTCAGTGCTAATTCATCGTTGTCCCTGTTCGGGTAATGTGTTGAGTGTTCTATTGCCATGAAAACTTCTACTTTATCACTGATTTTTCACTTTTGATTAAGTGCTTTGATATGACTGAGGGGTTTTTGTTTTTGTTTTGTTTTTGAGACAGGTTCTCACTCTGTAGTGCAGGCCTTGAACTCAAAGAGATCCTCTCACCTCAGCCTCCCAGCCTCCCCAGTGCCATTGTGCCTGGCCTGTGATCCAGTTTTATTAATGTGCTTAGCATCTGCTGAGCACCAAGTCTGTCCCACTTGTGTTCTCACTTTTGTTACCTGTCTTTCAGAGTCCTCAGACAGGTATGTAGGGTTTCTGAAGACTCTAAATCCAACTCATTTAGATTACAAATTTTAGAAGATCTGTAGATCAATAGGAGAGTGTTTGCTATTCACAGCAAGCAAAGGCCTGGACTTGTGTAGCTTTGCCTGGGAGACACTCACCTGGGCCCAGCTCCAGCAAAGGGTGTGGGGTGCTTTTCTGTGAAGATCACAGAAACTCTTAGTGCAGTTTCAGTTAAAATCACCTTAATTTAAAATTGTGGAAATATTTTCCCCTTTAAAACCAGGCGTGGTGGTATACACATCAGCCCTTCACTCAGGAAGCTGAGGCAGAAAGATCGCCTTGAATTCAAGGCCACCTTGGGCTACACAGTGAGACTTTGTCTCAAAACCAAAAATGAACAAACAACAAAACTCAAACAAACAAACAAATAAAACTACCATCCCACTCCATCACTTCGACTCATTGTGAAGTTGTAAACTGATTTCATTCTTGTGTAAATAAAATGCTGTTCATTTCATACTTGTAAAGGGCCACTGTTTACAAGCAAAAACATAAAAAGTACCTATATTTAAGTGCAAGATAATGGTATAGATGAAAATGGTAATAATTTTGTAATTTCAACATAGGAAGAATTTCACCAGGTAAGTAAATTATATTCATTCCATCCAAATTCCCATAAAATGCACCAGAAACTCTTTATTACTTCCAAAAAATGTAAAAAAGAGAAAACAAGCCAGACATGGTGGTGTATACCTGTAATCCCCAAACTTGGTGGCCTGAGGCAGAAGGACTGCTACAAATTTGAGACCAGCCTGGGTTACACAGTGAGTTCAACGCTAGGCTGGACTATTTATTCAGTGAGAGCCTGTCTCAGGAAATAACAACCAGAAAGGAGAAGGTAGAGAAGGAGAAGGAGAAGGAGAAGCAAGAGAAGAGAAAATGTAGTGACAAAGACCAAAATTATTTGATCTTTGATTGGTTTGGAATAAAATTAGCAATCTATTATTTTATTTTTCTTATTGCTACATGTGTGCAATACACACCATTTCCAGTCATCTTTGTGATTTCAAAAGAAACAAACTGTACTATGTACATGTACCCTCTCCCTCGGCTGTGGCTTGTATGTAGAAGAAGCCGAGCTTGGGCCTGACCCATGCTACTCTGGGCAGCAGAGACGGCAGACCCGAGCTTGCCACACCTTGTATTCAGTACCTCAGGAGCCAGCAATGTTACAGGTCACTCAGAAGGCAGTAGTTTCATACATCAGGAGTAACAAATGTAACAGGGCACTCAGCTGGCCCAATTGTCTAATTAATTTTCTCAAATAGGATTGCTTTTGACAGTATGTATCACTATTTAAAAGTGGGAAAAGTCTGGGTAGGTGTGGTGGTGCGCATTTGTCATCCCAGCACTCAGAAGGCTGAGGCAGGAGAATCACCATGAGTTCAGCCAGTCTGGACTACATAGTGAGCTCAAAGCTAGCATGAACTCATAGCAAGACCCTGTCTCAAAAAATAAGTGTGCATGTAGAATCTGAATTTGTCTATTTATTATGATTAACATGAGCATTTTATAAATTTTATATCCATATATAAATATAAGTAAATGTTTTGGATTTAAGATTTTCATAACGTTATACAAATATAACAAAATGATTTAAAAAATTCTTCATAAAGGTTGAGAGATTATAATGCAATTATTATTATCATTATTAGGAAAAAGGACTTTTTGTTTTGTTTTGTTATTTTACTTTATTAAAAAAAATTTTTTTTTGAGACAGAATCTCTCTTTGGTAGTTCAGGCTGGCCCTGAACTCACTATGTAGCCCAGGGCAGCCCTGAACTCACAGCAATCCTCCTGCCTCTGCCTCCCAAGTGCTAGGAAGGCGGGCATGAGCCACCACATCTGGGACTATGGTATATGGTAAGGATTGCTGATGGGCGTGAGTCTCCGTGCCTGGCACTGTGGTATGTGGTTACTGGGATTGAACTCAGGACCTTGAGATTACAGGGCAGATGCTGGGACTACTGAGCTAAACCCTGACCCTGTTTTGTGTTGTTTTGTTTTGTTTTTTAAGACAAGGCCTTTCCACGTGGTCCGGCCTGGCCTTGAATTTGTAATAATCCTCCTGTCTCAGCCTCCCCAGGGCTGGGATGACAGGTGTGCTTGTCTACTCTCAGCTGTAAAAGGTGATTTTCGCTCCCAAAACATCACCCTCACTTTCCCCCTCTCCAAATCCCCATCATCCATCCCACAGAAGGGGGTAGAGGCTACGCCCTCACCCTGGGGCATGTGCATGTGTGAACTTGGCTCCTTGCACATGACGTGGCAGTGTAGGTGTGTATGTGTGCTGGTGTATGCCTGTGTAAGTGTGTGTAAATGGGTATAATGCGGTGATCAATGTGGTGAATGTTTGGACTAAAAATTGTATGACAGTCATGCCACATTGCCACAAAGCCCCCTGCGAAGCTCCCTGGCTTTGAACACACTCATCCCATTGTCTGTGCCCCATTCTGAAGCAGTTCCGGAAGTCCTCTTCCCTGGCTGCTGCCACCCAGCGCCACCCAGTAGGAAAGGAGCTCATAAAACATGACGCTGTGTCCTCGTCCACCTTATTTACTGGATCTGGCACCGTGTGACTTCTGGCTCTTCCCCAAAGTCAAAATTACGATGGAAAGGAATTATTTTGAATCCATTCAGGTCATGCAGGCAACCAGGACAGCTCAGCTAAAGACACTCAAGATAAAGGGCTCCAAAGCGGCTGCAGAAAGTGACGGGGACAGCAGGCGCAGTGAGGAGCAGTGAGGAGATCCAGACTGAGTCTTTCCCTCCAGTACACTTTTGTTTATTTTTGAGACTCACTATGCAGCTCAGGCTGGCCTCAGACTCATGATGATACTCCTGTCTCAGTGTCGTGAGTGCTGGGATGACAGGCGTGCGGTGCTATGCTAGGCAGTACATTTTTTAAAAATTAAACATTTATCCTATGTTTCAATCACACTTCGAATATGTGAATGTGGGAGTGAGTGTGGACGCGTGTGCTTACAAGTGAGCCTGTAGGAGCTGCTCTGTGTGTGCTTGTGCGAGTGAGCGTGTGTGTGACTGGAAGCACGTGAGTGTGAGGAAGCAAATCCGGGTTCGGTGACCGCAGACCGCGAGCTCCCTGCTGTGGCCCGGGAGGACACTGTCAGCCCTTTCCCTGTGCGCTGAGGCTGCCTCCGGCTGGGCAGACGCAGATGCCTGGAGGCCGTCGCACAGGAGTGTGTGCACGCACGTGTGCATGTGCGTGTGCGCATGTGTGGCGCGGGGGCTGCGAGCTCCTCACACGGGGACCCCTTCCTCTCTGTCTCTGTCCCTCGGTCTCTGCGTGTGTCTCTCCCACCCTTTGCCCTCCAGCCCCTCCGCGAGAGCACACTGCAGCCAGCTCTGGCCTCGGACCTTAATAAGCGCAGAAGACAGTAAATCGCGGTAATGGGAAAAAGCAGGCTCGCATCTGCTGCCCACGCGCCGGCGCGCCGATCCGTCACCCCACAATTGTCCCCTGTCCCCTGCGGGGCGGCCCCTCCCAGGCAGCAGTTGCACAGCGGGGGCCGAGGATGGAAAACGAGTCCAGAGTGGGGCTGAGGCTGCAGGGGCCCCTGCGGGGCCACAGACAGATGTCCACAGGCTGGGTTTGGAGCCGCGGGGCCCTGGTGCCCAGGGTCTGCATTTATGAGGCTTCCCCCTCAACTGGAGACAAGCCCAGGCAGTGCAAGGTGCCGGTGCGACGGAAGTGTTGTTCTCCAGGCTGGGGAGTGGCAGTAGGGTCCGGAGACCCGTTAGATGCGGTCACGGTTTCAGTGAGGGGTTGGGCTCCCGGGTCTCTGTAGAGCCCAGGCGATCCTCCTGCCTCAGCTTCCCGCTGCTGGGGTGACAGGTGCGCGTCTCCACGGGCCTTGTCTTGTGGTTGAAGAGCAGACCAGAAAGGCAAGGCTGGAGCCAGCGACCTAGTACTTTAGGTGAGCAGTGAGGGGCGGTGAGCCCTATTTGAGAGCTGCACTGAAAGGTCCGCCACTATCACGGTGGCCGAGTCCAGCCCCGTGGGTTCTAAAGCCCGAAGTGGACATTGGGGCTTACTGACTTTGGCAGTGGCTACGGCCCTGGGCCACCCAGTCTCCTGCAGAGGGGTTTGGTCGCTCTGCCCCGCACCCCTGGCATGCATGAAGAAGGACACAGACGCCGGCGACCTGAGGCCGGGCAGCCGGGACGTGAGAGCCAGCAGCGGGGGAGAAGCTCGCTCCTCGCAGCGTGCGCAGCCAGCTCCGCAGAAGGCGCCGGCAGGGCCGAGCTGGGTCTGACAACTTGGCGCCACCCGCGCCAGATCAGACGCGCGGCGGCCGGGGAGCTTGCGCGCTGCCGCCACCCCGCGGCCATCTTGCAAGCTGCAGACCGCTCTGCCTGGCTGCTTTTTTTTTTTTTTCAGACAGAGTCTCGCCTTGTAGTTTAGGCTGGTTCTGAGCTCACTATGAAGTCCAGGAAAGCCTCAAACTCACAGCAATCCTCCTGCCTCTGCCTTCCTAGTGCTGGGATTACAGGCGTGAGCCACCATGCCTGGCTTTTTTTTTTTTTTTTTTTAATCTGTTATCAAAGGTTGAACTCTGGCGCTTGCTAGGCTGGCACCCGAACAGAGTTCAATCCCAGTCCCTGCCTGGCTGCTGTTTTATGGGGCGCTGTATTGCCCGTGAACCCCAACCTGCGTGAGTTGCTTGTTCTAACTGCTGAGGACTTATTTAGCTGCAGCGAGGGACTAGTCCCCACATGCTGATGCTGGTGACTCGACTAGTTTCTGCAGACTTGGCCTCATCAGCCAGGCCACTCTCCCCCTGCCTCCGCCGCCAAGAGCTCTAGGAGCGGCGCGGCACCCAGGAAACATTCAGGACCAGGGACAGAGCTGCGCGGGCTCCTCCGGAAGTGGGGGCGGGAGCTCGGAGACCTGCCTTGCAGTTTCAGAGCGAGGTGTGGCGATGACAGCCGCGCAGGCTCAGACACCGGAAAGCAGCGGGGAAGGTGAGGGCGGGCGGCAGGGCGCCCCAGGGTGGGCGCATCGGGCCAAGGAGTGTGAATTCCAGTCCACAAAGGCTGATGTGCCAGGCGTACCCTCTTCCTTTCTTTTCTTCCAATTCTTCTCTCTTTTGTTGGTGTTTTGAGACAGGGTCGTGCTGTGTAGTTCAGGCTGCCCTTGTACTTGTGTTAACCCTCCTGCTTCAGCCTCCCAAGTACTGGCATGACAGGCATGTGGCACCACACCTGACCATATCTTGATTTTATAGAGGAGGAAATTGAGGCCCACTGAAATCAAGTAACTTGTCAGTATCACAGAGTTTGTAAGCATCAGAACAAAATCTCAGACCAGGCCCGTGATCGCACACTTGTCACCAGGGGTTTCGGGTCCCTTGTCGTGGAGCAGAGGAGTCACGCCGCAGCAGTTTACTGGCAGGAGAAGAGAGGTCTGCAGAGGACTGGGTGGATAAAGGGAATGTTGGGAATGGTCCCCACAGGCCACCCCACTGGACTACACTGCACTGGGTGAGGACTCGATCCTAACGAAACTGTCAAAGTGTCGTCCAAATCCCACGGTCGCACACGGGACATCAGAGCAGCCCTGGCCGCGTCATTCCTGTTCCTGGGAACCGCCTGTTCTCGGCTCCTGGAACTCCACTTTCCTCTGCTTTTCCTCAGACTTTCCTGGCCCTCCTTCCTCGCTTACCTTGGCTGCCTTGTCCTCCTCAGCCTCTCGTTTTGCTCATTTCCTTTCTACATTTTTTTTTAAACTTTGAGATTGTAGCCATCTCCATGACGTCCACCATCTTTCAACACAGGCAATTTCCAGTCTGTGCTGCAGCCCTGATCTGTCCTATTGCTCGGTGCCCGCAACCCACGTAGATGAAAGCAAACTCATGCTCCCCTTAGCCTCGCTCGCTCCGTAGCTCCTTCTGGTGTTCTCAGACCCCGTGATGGTACATTTACCTCAGCAACCACAGCCATTCCCCTGTTCATCTCTCCATTGTTCCTCTCCTGCTGCCTTTGAAATGTATCTCTTCTCTCGTGTTTGCTCGGTTCTCCTCTACTCACGGTCCTCTCTTTGCATGGTACCGGAGAGCCTTCGTGCCAGCTATGTCCCCACTTTTTTTCATATTTTTATTTTGAGACAGAATTTCATCCAGGTTGGGATCAAACCTGCAATCCTCCTGCCTCAGCTGGGATTCCACGTATCCAGTCTCACTTCCTTAGGGAAACCTGTCGCTGACCCCCCACCTTCCTCCTCCTAATACCCTCTTCTCACTTGCCAGGCCTTTTGGTAGGTAACACAGGGGACACCTGTCTTCCCATCAGCCTGGGTTCTAGCACGACCGAAGAGTACAGTGGCCTAGAGGTTCCAGGCTCATCAGCAGACTCTTGGTGTCAGCTTGAGCGCAGGAAGGACAGCCTGGCAGAGTAGGAAAGTGCAGATCTGGGCTTTTCCTCATGTGTTCAGAACGCAGACCTGCCCCGGAGGGAACAGGAGCGGTGTTCCTGGGAGCCGGTATGTCCTTGGCTGCCATTGCCTTGGGACATGGGACCAGACACCCTCCCACCTGTGCAGGAAGCTCAGCTTATGGTTTCTGGGGGCTCTCACCTCTGGCCCTGCGTGCAGCCTAGACAGCCTCATGCAGAACCGTGTAGGTGTCTGTGCAGACCCTGCTGCCGCCCCCGAGAACACTCGAGGTTCACACATTACAACCTCCCCAGACGTCTTGCCTTTTTATTCAGCTCTCAGAACACCGAAGTGGGGGATCAACGGGGCGTGGACGCTGTTTTCCTCATTAGTCCTCATCTGCGGTACGTAATCTTTACATTCCTTGTGTGAAGCTGGTGTGCACACAGATCACTTCTTTTTTCCCCCCAGTACTGGGGATCGAACTTAGGACCTTGTGCTCACCAGGCAGGTGCTATACCCCTGAGCCGCACCACTAGCCCCTTTTTCTTCCCTTCCTCACCCTTCTTCCATCTCGCCCTCTTCTTCCCTTTTGCAAAAGATTTATTTGTGTACTTTGTATGATCTATCTTTTATTTTACCCCTTATTTATAATGTCAGTTTCTCATGTGAGAGAAACCGTCGTATTATTGTGACTCATGGACACCCGTGTTTACAGCAGCACAACTCAAGACGGCTCAGTCTCGGAAAAGCGTGTATGTCCATCAGCAGATTGAGTGCATGAAGAAAACGTGGTGTTGGGCCTGGGATTTAGCTCAAGTGGTACTGTACCCACCTGGGAATCACAAGGGCCTGGGTTCAATCCCCGGTACCATATATACACACACACACACACACACACACACACACACACACACACACACTCACATATACATATACATGTACACACACACAGAGGAAAATATGCTGTTTACACAAAACAGAGCACTACTGTGCAGACAGAAAGATAAGCTTGAGTCATTTGTGCCCAAATGGATGCTCTTTGAGACCCTGGTGCTAAGTGAAATGAATCAGCAAGGGACTATTTATTGTCCCCTTTGGAAACATGTGCTACTCAGAAAGGTTAAGGGCCTGTACTAGGGAACAGAATTGGGGAAATTCCTACTTTCTGACTGGCTGCAAAGCACTTTATTTTTTCTTTTGAGTCAGGGTCTCACGGTGTAGTTCATTCTGGCCTTGAACTCCTGTATAGCCCTAGTTGGCTTCGAACTTGCTGGGATCTTGCTGACTCAGCCTCCTGAGGGCTGCGGTAACAGGCAGGATCACTACCCAGCTTGCTCAACAGTTTCCAGTACAGCTTGCTGCACGAGAGCCTCTAGGCAGGGCCTTCCCAAAGCTGCACAGCAGCCTTGCCAGGCCATCGCCTATGGCTCCGCTGGCCCAGGCCCTGGAGCTCCCTGGGCTGATGCGGAAGCTTTTACTCTGCCAGCGTGTGACCCAGGAGCTCCTGCTGAGCAGAAGGTTCTGATCAGCCCTCGGCTCTGCACCCTGTGGCGCTAATGAAGGAGGAGGCAGAGATGCACTTACAAATGGATTTCTGCTGAGAAACTAAGGGCCATTGGTCTTGGTAATTAGGATTTAAGGAAGGCTCTTGTAACCAGAGTTGCTGATGAAGTAATTGAATGGAAGACCAGATATCCCCAAACTTATCGAATTGAAGAGCAGAGTATTCTCATGGGGCAGTGGCTTTGCTTTGCCACTGCTGCCCACGAACATGTTTGGATCTCAGAGGGTTTGGGGGGGTTTTTTGAAACAGAGTCTGACTTTGTAGTTCAGGCTGGCCCTGAACTCAGCCTCGAACTCACTGCAATCCTCCTGCCTCTGCCTCCCGAGTGCTGGGATTACAGGCGTGAGCCACCAGGCCTCGCACGGTGGTATGTGGTACTGGGGATAAGGCAGACGCTGGACCCACGGAGCTAAGTCCCTGGCCCTAGTGTAGCATTTAAACGCGGTTAAACATAGCCATCTCTTCGACCATTTGTCTTTTTTTCTTTTGTGCTAATACAGGTTGAACCATTTCTTCCTTTTTTTTTTTTTTTCCTTTCCTTCCCTTGCACTTTCCTTCCTTCCTTCCACTCCTGGGCTTTCACACTGAGCTTTTTCTTTGTATTTATTTTGAGACAGAGTCTTTGTAAGCCACTAGGTTGCTCAGGGATTGGACTCAAACTTGTGATCCTCCTGCTTCAGCCTCCTAGAATGCTGGATTACAAGCACAAGCCCTTATTCCTGGTTTATTGATCATTTCTTATACTGAAAGCATTCAAAGTCCTTTCTTCTAGCTCTCTGAAATACGCAATACAGTAATGTGATCAACTGTAGTCACCCCAAGGCTTCTTGCTCCCACCTGACTGATTTAACCTCTCCACATGCCTCTGTCCCCCCCTGCCAGCCTCTCACAGCCACGTTCCACACTCAACTCCCACAGGAGCCTGTTTTTGTATCGTGTGTATTAGTGACATCATGTGGCCCTTGTCCATCTATACCTGCATTCCTTTTGATGGTGGAGTAGATTCCATGGTGCACATGTACTTCATTGTCTTCACCCGGTCTTTTCAGGCTGTCACTTCATGGCCATTGTGAGTCATGCTTCGATGACGTGGGAGTGCAGTTGTCACTTCCTGTGAGTATATTCCCAGCAGGGGGCTTTCCGGATCATATAGTAGTTCTACTTGTGTTTATTTTTTGTGCTGGGGATGGAACCTGGGCCTTCTGCATGCTAGGAAAGCACTATGCTGCTAAGCCACATCTGTAACCCCCTAACTCCTAAAAATATCATTCTGAGACAGAGTCTCTGTAAGTTGCCTCATACCTGAGATCCTCCTGCTCAGCTTCCTGGGTGTCGGGGACCACAGACATATGATCAGTCACCACACCTGCTTCATGCACAGTCTTCTCAGGGAACTTTCCCAGGGGATGTTTTACTGGGTGCCCCACTGTCCTGGTCTCTAGCCATAGCCACATCCCATTTCTAGGGAAAGCTGCTTCGGGCTCCAGACTTCTGAAGTCTGATTTTCCCTGATCATGAGGCACACAGTGTTACGTCTAACAACTGGTTTCTGCTGCCTTTTGGAGATGTTGCTGGGGACAGGAGTGACCTCTGGAACACCAGCCACTGCAAGGCTGCACATAGCCAGCTCTCATCTTGGCAGGCATTGTGCTTCTGGCAAGTTCACCTGCTTCCAACATGCAGACCAGAGGCCCTGGTCAGGCTGGAAGATCCTGGCTAATTTGCTTTCTCTAGCCCAGCCTGCCCACTGCCCAGTTCACGCTTTTTTGTGACATCTCAGAGTTCGTGTAGCTATTGACCTGGCGTCATTGTCCCCCTCACAAATGCATCTCTGTTCACCCCCTCTAATCATATAGTAAGTCCTTTTACTTAGGCCTCCCCTTGGCAAAAGAGTTTCGAGACTCATCCCCAATGTTTCTCTACTTATTCCAGAGCAGGATTCCGTTCTTTGTTCTTCTTTAGTGAATTCTTTATTGGTACATTTTATATACACATCATGATCACACTCAATAGTGACAATTTGTACCAGTATGTGATACAAGTTAATTCTCATTTTTCCCATTCCCCTACCCACCCGACAACCTCCCCACCCCTATATACATAAGCTTTGTTTCCTTTTTTAACATCATATTTTTTCTTTCCCCTTGTTATTTACTCCTACTGTTTTCCCTTTGAATATTTTCTATTTCACAATATCTATCCTACATTCTAGAACTCATTTGCATCTTCAGATTCTCATAGCAGAGAGGTGATACAGTATTTACACATCTGTGACCTATTTATTTCACTTATGAGTATGTCCTCAGGGTATGTCCATTTGAGTATGAATGACACAAACTTGTCAGTAGCAGAGTAATACTCCATTGTGTGTGTGTGTGTGTGTGTGCGTGTGTGTGTGTGTGAGTGTGTGTGTATATATATATATATCTCCATATCTTCTTTATTCAGTCTCCAGTTGATGGATGTTTGGGTTGTTTCCAAGATTTAGCAATCACAAACTGAGCTGCTATAAACATGGGTGCACATATGTCACTGTGAAATGAATCTTTTAATTCTTTGGTGTATATACCTAGCAGAGCGATGGCCGGGTCAAATGGAACCTCTAATGCTAGCTCGTTGAGGAATCTCCACACTGATCTCCACAGAGGTTGTACGAGTCTACACTCCCACCAGCAGTGGAGAAGGGCCCTTTTTCTCTGCAGCCCCGCCAGCATTTGTTGCTCATGCCTTGTTTTTAACGGCCTCCTAGAGACTAGTTTTGGTCAAGGCAGTGTGAGGTCACAGTCATGGACTGACCCCTCCAGTAGTGAAGAGAAAGCTTTTCTCTTGTTGGACATTTCTGTTGCCTCCTTTTTTTTTAGGGATGAGGGGCAATGTTTCACTCTGTAGTTCAGGGTAATCCCAAACTCACAGTGATCCTCTTGCCTCAGCCTCCTGAGTGCCGACATTTTGCACTATGGACAATGCCTCAGTAAAAACCCTTCCAAATGCCAGCTTGACAACCTGTGGGAAGTTTTTTCTCAGTCATTTATTTGGAAGTAGAATTGTTGGGATAGGGGATATAAATCTTTTCAGATCTGCTAGACATGGCCATATCATTCCCCAAAGGGTATTTTATCATTTTAATTGGCAGTTATCTGACTACCAGTGAGGTTACCAGTGAGGTAAGAGGCTCTTACCACATTTATCCTATATCTGGGTTTCTTACTTTGTGAATTTTGTTTTTAAAAGCCATGGCCCATATTTTGGTTGAATAATCTATCTTTTTCTGATGTTCTTTGTACAGGATATATTGAATTCTGCACACAAACTTTAAAGGTGGTATATGTTAGAAATATGATGTTCCTGCTATATAGATGGTCTTTGCATTTAAACTATAATCTTTTTCAAACAAAAGTTTTACATTCTCATTATGTTTCCTGGCTTTTGCTTTGTGTACCCTCAGCAGAAATCTTGCTCTGTCTCATTCCTATTCGAGAGCAGGATTCCGATCACTTTTCTTCATTTTACCAGTCGGTGCGCCGCTGTGAAGCCAGTGTGTGGGGGAACCGGCGGAGTCACGGCTGCGGACACTCGGGCAGGTGAAGGCCTCGCCTCACTCTTGGCAGGAACTGGCAGCACGCTTCTCTCCTTCCCCCCAGCACTGTGGAAAAGATCCAAAACTTGGTGTCGCCAACTTCCCTTCCTCTGGCTGTGTCATGGCACCTCCTTGGGGCTTCAATTCCAATTAGATGACTAATTCTGGAGCATATTTTCAGGTGTTAATTGGACATTTGCATATCTTGTCTAGGTGTTCAAACATTTTTCCCATTTAAAAAATTAGTTGTTTGTATTCTTTGTGTTGAGTCTGGGCTTCTTTCCACACGTTCCTTAGATAGATGTGAGGAATATTTCCTCCCGCCCATGGCTTTCTTCTCCCTCTACCCCATGGAGGCCTTAAAATGCAGCACTTTTTTTTAAAGATTAATTTTATTGTGAAATAGGTACATTTGATGTACACATCATGATCACACTCAACACTGAAAATTTGTACCAGTTATGACATGACTTGATTCTCATTTTTTCCCATTCCCCTGCCCACCCTACACCCCCACCCCCTATACACATAGGCTTTTCCGTTTTTTTTGTTATCATCACAGTTTTTTCTTTCCCCTCATTACTCACCCCTACCCACATTTCCCTCTGAATATTTTCTATTTTACAATACCTAACATACATTCTAAAGCTCATTTACAATTTCAGTTTCTCATATCAGAGAAAAGATATAGTATTCACACATCTGTGACCTATTGATTTCACTTTTCACCTATTTATTTCATTTCAAACCTTTCATTCTTTATGGCAGAGTAATACTCCATTTTATAGAAAAATCACATCTTCCTTATCCAGTCTCCAGTTGATGGACATCTGGGTTGTTTCCAAGATTTAGCAATCACAAACTGAGCTGCTATAAACATGGGTGCACATATGTCACTGTGATATGATTACTTTAATTCTTTCATGTACATACCTTGCAGGGGAATAGCAACATCAAATGAGTCCTCTAAACCTAGTTTTTGAGGAATCTCCACAGTGGTTGCACCAGTCTATATTCCAACCAACAGTGGAGAAGGGTTCCTTTCTCTCTACAGCCCTACCAACATTTGTTGTTGGCTAATTTTGAGATAGCAGCCATTCTTTGTGGAATGAGATGAAATCTCAGTGTTGTTTTCATCTGCGTCGCTCAAATGACCAGTGATGTTGAGCATTTCTTCATATACTTCTTAGCTGCTCTTATTTCTTCCTCTGAAAAGTGTCTGTTCATTTCAGATCCCCATTTTTCAGTTGGGGCTTTTAATTTGGGAGGTTGATTTTTAAAGCTCTTTATATATTCTAGATAGTAGCCCTTTATCTGAAGAACAGCTGGTAAAATTTTTTTCCTATATTATTGGGTGTCTTTTTGATCTACCAGTGGTTTCCCTTGCTGTGCAG
>PVIR01022287.1:0-28387 GCA_004026965.1 Petromus typicus
TTTTTTTTTTTTTTTTTTTTTTGTTTTTTTTTTTTTTTTTTGAGACAGGGTCTCGCTTTGTAGTTCAGGCTGGCCCTGAGCTCAGCCTCCAACTCACATCACAGCAATCCTCCTGCCTTTGCCTCTCGAGTGCTGGGATTACAGGCCTGAGCCACCACGCCCAGCACTGGAACGTGGTACTGGTTGCTGCTGGGCATGAGTCTCCACACCCAGTGGGGATGAACCCTGGTCCTTGTGTTTGCAAGACAGGCGCTGGAACCACTGAGCTAAATCCCCGGCCCTAGTCTTCTACTTTCTACTCACGTTCCAGGTTACTTAGTTCAGCACATTTTTAGCCCTTATAATTCTTAGTAGTACTCTTTAATGTTTTTACCTATTCTCCTCCTCTTTAATCTGAAATCAGCTGTGTAGGACTGGGCTAAGGAATAAATCCAAATGATAAACATCTCACTGTTCTTAGTAAACCTCATGATTAAGCTGTTTAACCCCTTATCAAGGTCAATGTGCTTTGTACCATTCCTTACCATGAGTCTTTTCCAGGAGCTTTCTCAGCTCACACAGAAAGAGGCTTCTTAGGCCTGTTCAAAGATTGTGCCAGATAGATCCACACAGGTCTGGGGCCCAATTAGATATGTGCTCAGACTTTTCTTCTATATGCTCTATCTCATTTAATTTCTCTTAATCCTCATGTAAACAATTTCTAAAATTTATTATGAGCTTAATATTGCCATACGTTTTCCTCAGTATAGAAATATTAACTTGACTATACTTCATACTCCTAAGGAATATGGCCTATTAGCATTCTGCCATTTTACAGATGGAAAAAGGATGTGGAAAGGTTTTCCTCCACTCTTTAGCCAGTTGGGAATTGAAACATATTCCAGGTCCGTCAGTATGTGTGTGGGATCTTTTTCCTGCAGACACTGTGGTAGGCACTTGTGGGAAGTAGAGAAATGAGTAAGGGCTAAGTACACAATTCAAGGGGCTTTCATTTTGCTGGGGAGAAAGTAATGCATATCTAAAATGTACTTTAAAGCAATACGAACAATCAAAAAATTGTCTAAGCTCAATCTGTTCATTTGGGGGACTTTTCCTCTGTGCTATGTTTGGTTCAACTTCACATTATGATGATTCTAGTGTGAGTGCCCGTGTGTCAGGCCTCTGGGGAACATTCTGAAACTGAGAGGAAGGTCAGTCTGGGGTCTAGTTTAGCTGTGAGAAATGACATTCTAGGGTATTGCAAGTTGGCTCTGGGTCTTTGTAAGGAAAGGTCTTCCTGATGTGGTAGGAGGTCTTATTTGGTGATTTTTGTTTGCCTGCTTCCTGCTTTACTCTGAGCGATAACACAAGTTTCACCTTATTTCCTTTTGGCTTCCAGATCATTTGCTCCTCTTGCAAGCTGACATTTCTTGACTTCCTCACCATCTACTCCTCCCCTCTTCATGTAATTAATAGATTGGTAGGAGGTAGCCTCAGAAAGGAAAGGCTTTCCCTGTGTACCCATTCTTTGCAGCAATCTAGCCATTTGGGCTTTAATGGCTTCAGAGGGCCCCTTGGTGCTTTGTCCTTTGTGCATCAGCAACTTAATTACTTAATAAACCAAATGGGAGCCTTTTAAAAGTGCGCTGTTAGCGCTTCTCTCTCTCTCTTTTTTTACAGTACATTTTAGACAAGGCTGGGATATTCCAGTCACTGTGAGAACCATCCAGAGGCAAACCTGTGATATTGGAGAAACTTGTTTTGACGGCTTAAATTTTGGGAGTCTTCTTTCATTAGCTTCCCATAGCAGACCCCTAGGGCCCTTCCCTCTGGCTTCTTCCATGACTTGCTCTTTGCTTACCTCTCCCTGGGCTCTGACCTTTATAGTGATTCTTTGTAGTAGAGTGGATGCTCTATGGTCTACTTCTGGGAAGCTCTCTTCAGTTAATCTGTTAAAGTAATTACAGTGGCCGGAAATTTGGCTCAGTGGTACTGCATCAACCTTGTAAGCACAAGGGCCCGGGTTTGATCCCTGATAACACCAAAAAAAAGTAATTATAGTAATATTACCAGCCAAAACTTATAAGCCAGGCAGCACTTATGGGCATTATGCAAAATGCTTTATATTACTTTATCAAATTTTTTTCAGTTATGAATATTTTTAGATTGTAGTTCATGCACTCATGATATGGATAAAAAACCCAAAGTTCAGAGAATTAAGTAGATTGTATAAGAACACACAGCTAATAATAGATGAGCTGGGATTTGAATCCAAGATGTCTGACAGAGGAACTCATTATCTAAAACCTATTATATTGTAAAGACAACTGTGTTTTTATTGACTGATAATGCTTTAATTATTGAAGCATGTTTACACAATTTCCTAACCATTCTCCAAACTTTCAACTTTATAATTTAAGTTGCCATATACCCATTGGACACCTACTGTAAACTAGATGATATTTTCACTTCAGTAGCAACATTCAGTGTTCTAATCCTTAGCAGTGACTAATGTAGACCTCATGAAAAGATTAAGCAACTATTAAGTGTTAAATTGCATAACATTGGTACACTGGTATTGAACAGATGCAGTATGCTTGGCTGGATAGAGATGAAGGAGGGAGAAGGCATTTCAGTTTGGAGGAAAATTATAAGTGATGGAAATGAGAATAAGACAGAAAAGGGATAATAAGGTTTACATGGCTGATATAGAGATTTGCATGTCTCTGTGTAACTAGGATTAGAATCTCCCAAACCTTTAACCACAGTCCTTTTTGCTACAGTTGCCAAAAGAAATAGAGAAGGCATACTATTCTGTAATACAAGTTAACATTTTGCATGCATGGTTTTGTAATGTCTGTGATAATTTCTTCATTTAACCCTCAAATTATGCTTACAAGTCTTGAGCTGTTAGTTTCTCCATTTTGTAGATGATGAGAAAAAAAGGCTCAGAAATGTTAAGAAAATTACCTAAAGTCATATAGCTGTGTATTAAGCAGATGTTAAACTCAGATAGTCTGACTCTAGAAAATGTAATCTTAACCATAAAGGTAAACTTCCTGTGTTTGGAGTGTATTACTATTGGCTGTGTCCTTGTAAGTCCTCTGTAAGCTACTCCTCTGATTTGTTAAGCTACACCATATAGTTTAAAAAAGTAGTTGTTGTTTTTTTTTTTTTTTTAAACTTGTGACCTAGACTATAGTTGCCCAAATATCTTTTTTTTTTAATTATCTTTATTGGTACATTAAATATACACATCATGATTGCACTCCATAATGGGGATTTGTACCAGTATAAGACACAACTTAATTCTCATTTTTTTCCCATAGTATTTTCTTTTTTTCCTTATGGCTCCATCTTGGTACAGCCCTTCTCTACTCTTGAAAAATACAGAAAAGGAGGGAAAGAAGACACTTAATAGTAAAAAAGAATAAAGGAAATAAAGCTTATGTATATATAGTGGTGGGGTTGTGGGGAAGGCAGAGGAAAAGGGAGAAAAGGAGAATCAAGATGTGTAATGTACAGGTACAGATTCTCAATGTTAATGTGATCACAATGTATGCATAAAATGTGCCAATAAAATCCATTACAAAAGAAAAACAGAGTATAGGAACACAAAACCAATGAAAAGCAAAACCTTCCTACTACAGTCTAGTGCAGGGCTAACATTAATTGTCTTTGCTGGACTTCTCTCCCATGGGTCCATTCATAATCCTGCTGAACCTCTTAAAGGACAAGGGTCCCTCCCATTAAATGCTTAAACAGGAATACTTAGCTCCTAGAGATAAAAATGGAAAGAGTAGGTCTCATAACCTATTTATAGATGTAGAATTCCTTTCCTATTCCACTAGAAGTTATACCATCTATCTATTTTGAATAGTTTTTATGTGTTCTGCATTATCTCCTATTTCTTCCTTGACTTAAATCAGTCTTGTATTATTCATCTTTGCATTGTATAGCAACTGCTGGATTGATTTCTCATAGCCTCTTGCTATTTTCAAGAAATTATTCCTTTCCTGGTCACTGGCTGAAATCTTGTCTTCTATGTCTTATATTCTGTCTTTACATTCATTCGGTCTACTGCACAAACCTTTGCTGGAGTTTTTAATCTGAAAATCTATATCAAGCTGTTTAATAGATTACATTATCTTCATAAATGGAGATTCCATCATATTTCTGATATCTTCTTTACTATAGTAATCATATCTTTCACTATGGACACTATCTCTCTTGTTATCTGAGAAATTATTCCTGATTTCATTTTTACTAGATCCTTTTTTGTTACCACCTCAGAGAGACCCCCTGGTTGAGTTTTGGGTAGTTCCATCTGATTGTCCCATAGATTCCCCATTGGTGATGATCTGGGAATCTGAGTTTGAGACCTATTGAAATGTTTTCTCATTTCTATTTTTTTGCTGTTGCTGATGTATTTGGTTTAATTTCTGGGTTGCTTCTCTGGACAATGGTTATTGCAAGTACCTTTCTTCCTAACAGTTAGAACCCTTAGGAGGTGGTTACTTCCTGGGTCATCCTGTTTGGATCTGTAATGGCCCTTAAGCAATCTCAGTGATGGCATACCATGGAAGGTACTTAAACTGAACAATCCTGTCACCTTGGCCAAAGTAATATAATTAGCATCCTCAACAGTATCAAATATAGCCCAGGAAATGATAAACTGTGGCCATCACTATTGTGATGCCTTTCAACTCACGACCTAGATCTGTGACCACATGCCAAAATTTAGAACTAATGAGAAATATGTTTACAACATACAGGACTTCCAATATAGGAGCATAATCCTTCGGAAACAAAGCTTACAGGGAGTTGGAATAAAGAGATAAAAGGAGAGGGAGGGATTAGAAATTGGATTAGAGGACATATAAAGATCAAACAAATCCTCCTCAGAAACTGATAGAGGTTGAAGGACAAAAGAGACATAAAGGACAAATATAAGACACAAGAGACTAACAGCAGCAGCCCAAATAGAAAGTGAATTCACACTCCTATAATACTACAGAAGGAATCGAGAATAGGGAGGAAGAAGACACACAAACTTCAGGGACGTGGTGCTGACAGGAGGAAAAGAGAGGATGGGGGAACAGAAGAAGAAGAGGGGTTCCCATTAGCAACAGGCAAACAGGAAACTCTCTCCACTCTTCTATATAAATAATAGCAGTTGAAAGAAGAAAGTATCTGAAATTGGACAGACTCAGGAAGAAGAAAGAGAAATGAAGAACGAAATAGAGACAGAAGATAGAACAAGCAAACAAAAAACCCCCCAGTACTCAAAACAGTACCAAAGGGGCCCTTCACACTGTGGACTTGCTGTCTCCTGTAGACAATATGGGCAGCAGCCTGTAGATCAGAGTTGACTAGGCACAGGGAGACAGCTGTGGTCCAGTGGGATTCAGGCTGAATTCTGGTACAATGCCTGAGTTGAGCTCCCTGACCTCCTGCAGGCATGAACTCTGCAAGGTTCTATTACAAGTACAGGTCACCCTTCCATGGACACAGATGTGTGAATACCATGTTTTTTCTCTAGTATGAGGAACTGAAGGTATAAATCAGGCCCAGAGTGTATGATAGTTATTGTGAAATAGGAAGAAAATGTTCAAAAGGAAATGGGAAAGGGGACATAATGAAAGCAAAGAAAGTAAACATTTGATGGTACAAACAGACAAACAAAAAATATGGAAATATATATAAAAGGGTGATAGGGGGCTTAAAGATGAGAAGATATATCACATATAGGTATACACTCTAAACATTGAATGTGATTGTAATATATACCTAAAATGTACCAATAAACTCAATAAAAGGGAAAATGTAAAGATTTTATAATGCACAAAAAAGGCAAAAAAAAAAAAAAAAAAAAAAGTACCATTTACCAAGGTGGATAGATTTGGTTCTTGGAGGCCATTTTGACTTTCAGCCTTAACAAGAGTTTTTGTATCCTAGACTTAGAGAGGATAGAAAGACAATCTTGAGGACCTTTTTGAGATTATAGTACTATATTGGTTAAAAAGTCTAGCCTCTGGTCACGCAGTACCATTGTTCTTTCTTTTAAAGAAAGACCTCATGAAAAGTCCCAAAATCCTACTTCTGTGTCTGTATGAGGTTATCTTTCCAACACTTGCCACTGAGGTCCAATGAGATAGGAATTGAGGCCCTCACAACTTTTGGGAATATCTCTTTCATGTCTTTCCTTTCTTGAGCTTCTGAAGTTATTTGGCACAGTGAGTTACTTTGATGAAACTATGTAAGCTATTGGTGAAACTGCCCTGTGTTTCCTCTTTCTCATTTTGTATTATACACAACCATTTTAGAATGCCCTTTACAAAAAGGATTTAATGATATATGCATTGCCCCAAATTGGCTCCCACTGGTAAAACTTAATGCTAAAATTGTCAAGCGTATCTCTGTTGTCAAAGAAAATTTAAGCTTCTAAGTAACAGTGATACTTTCATCCTCTAAATAGGAAAAACAGAACAAAACAAAACCCAAGCAATCTCTTGTTTTCTTCTTTGCACAGATATGGGCTTTATTTAGTAGGCAGTAGTAGCATTATAATTCTTATGCAGGAAAGCAGCATGGGGTGAGGGTGGTTTTATCAAGGATTGATCTGGCAACAGCATACCTAGTCTTCACATAGTATTTCTCACATACTTCCCGAATTATTGTTCACTTGTTCTCTCCCAGCAGACTGCAAACTCCTTGTGACACACTTACTCCTCTCTGGCTCTAGTGCCTTATAAAGAGCTGGTAGAGTAAGAAGAAGCTGAAGGCAGAAAGACCAAGTAAGGATAGGACTAGATTACTGAGGTAGACCAGCTATATAGATGGCCTGGAGGAGAATAGGATCTGCAGTGTAACCTAACGGTATATTGGTGCACAACCCACATAACACAAGTGAAGAGTGGAGGAATTTAACAAAATGTTGAGATCTCAAAAATGAAAAACCAGAAACTAGGCAGTGCTGTTGAGTTTTAAGGAGAATATTTCTTTAATCCCATCTGGAGTTCAGAAAGAATGAATTTAGTTGAGAAATTAAAAAAAAAAACCCAATAAATAAAAAGAAGAACAAGATGTAAGCTAACATCCTGTGAATGTTATGGGTTTCCCTACAAAGTAATTGGTTCACCAGTACAACTGTAGTCTTTGCCTGTGGGGGTACAGGTGATGCTGTGAGAGTCCTACATGACTGAGAAATACCCAGTGTCCCTCAATCACTCTCCTCGTATAGGGAAAAGTGAGAGACAGTCACCGAACAAACATCAGCAAATTTGTATGCAAAGTACCAGGTAGTAAACATTTTATGTTTTTCCATGTCATATGTGAGTTTCTGTCACAACGACTTGCCTTTCCTGCTGTGATGCGAAAGCATTCATAACAGTAGATGATAGAACGAGTGAGGCTGTGTTCCAATAAAACTGTATCAACAAAAATAGGTGATAGGCTGCATTTAGTTCATAGGCTGGAGTTTGCTGCTCTTTGACACAGAAGGAATTCAGTGGAACAGTTTCTTCATCAGTGTCAGTAGTAACTTAGGTCAGTCCTTGAGAAAAAAAAAATGAATGCTTCCAGAGAGGGCAAGTATGCCATTGTACTGGAACTCCCACTATTAACCCTAGAGCCTGGGGAATGCCAATTCCCTTCTAACAGATACCACTGAAAGAATGAAAGAAAGTTGGAAGAAAAAGTTTATGGAGAGGTACTTATCTTTAGAATGTTGAATCTGAGGTGACAGCAAAACTGTCAGGTAGAGGTCACTGATAACCACAGTGATGGAGGAATCTGGCTTGTGAGAGTCAGTTATGCATATGTCTTTCAATTCTGCATTCCTCACAGTGGTATCTTGAAATGGCTATAATGAAAATATTGGTATCGTAAACACTGGAAAAAGCTAGAACTCAGAGTCTTCTTGCCTTTCATCTCCATGAATCTATGATTAAAAACATACCAGCATATCATTGTGTGTAGTATGTATGAATGTAGATCTGAACTACAGTGCCTGCAGGCCTCAGTGAGGAAGTTATCTTGTTGGAGATGAAATCTGAAGTTTTGGGATGTGTGATCCATTCAAGCATGGACTAGGAAACAGCAAGGTAAACAGAGACAAATATATGTGGTGTACTCACAGTTTGGAGTTAGTGTAATAGCAGAAGCTGAGAGAGAAGGTGGAAGAAGTGATAGAAGAACAAAGGAAAAGCAACATCACACAGTAAGGAGACATCACTTACTATGAAGTTAGATTCTTTGGCAAACATATCAACAAAGGACCAGTTATGTCTTATTAATTACAAATCAAACAGCCCTAATCCTCCTGAACAAGCAATGTGGATGGCAGAGACAGAAGAGGGGAAACATATGGACCTTCCAAACGGACTCAAGGTTTGTGTCCCTTTAAGATTCTTCCCTGGTCCTATGTCAAGATCATGGAGGATAAAATCTGGAGTAGTTGATACAACACTACCTTACCCTAAAACTTTAAAGGTCTTGACATTCACATTTTTGTTCTTTAATTTATAAGGAATCGAGCTGCTATTGTGGTTCAAAGTCTTGGGCTACATACCCAGTTGAGAACTTTAACAGTGGGAATCCTCCTTAAACGAAAAGAGCAATATATTAGCTCATCTTATGTCTTAGAAACCAATTAATGATTTTGCTAGGTGCAGTGGCCTTCCTGTGTTGAGCAGAGGCAGAACTGACTGACCCTCATAAGGACCTTGTCCTTGCCTGATGGGATTCTTAAGCTCATGGATATTCTGCTGGTTTTGTGGTCTAAGTCTTTAAAGTGTCTCTCCTGACTCTGGAGCTCATGGTGACTTCTGTCCAAGAGTAGATCCCTGTAAGATTCCAGGCAGCTGAAATAAGCTCTTCGGTTGCTCACTGTGGCCCACACCCATGCCTATGGGCTGTGGATAAAGCCATATGTAAGGCTCCAAGCCCTGATGTTAGTGAGGCTCTTCAAATCCTTTGGTCTCTGAACATGGTGGTTTGGTCCCAAATGCAAGTTTTTGTGCTTATTCTCTAAGTTTTCTGGGCTATGTTGGAGGTTTGTGAAACTGATCTGTCTACTGTGTTTATCTTACTTGGCTCTAACCAACTGAGAATAAACAGAAGGAATTAGATGTAGAATAATATCTCTTCTTTAGTACTTGTTAGTGATAAAAACTGAAATTTATGATTTGCTAGATATTTTATTTGTATTGTTACTTAATATTTACATCAGCCTGATGACATAAATATTGTTAATATTTCCATTTTATAGAGTAGAAAATTAAGGAACAGAACTACTGAACAATATATCCATAGTCATGCAATAGAGAGCGGAGTCAGGATAAAAACTTCAGTGGTCTAAATCCTCACACTTTACCACCTCTCTGTCTATATGTAACAAACAAGACACTCTGTTAAAGATCAGCCAGAGGATATGGTTTAGGCACAAAGTAGACTGATGCTTTTGACTATCCCAAATTCAAATTACTTAGAAAGTGGAGAATGGAGGACACCTACAGTTTAGAGTCCACCCAAACCAAGGGCTTAGAGAAAGAACAGGGGCTGAGAAGATGCTAGTGATAAAAGAAATAAGATCATGTTATCCTTTTGTAAAGGTAACCTGCCTTCTTGTTACTGTGGCCCAATTAATGGGCATTCTTCCTATAATAGAGAGAAGTGAATATGAAATTCTCATACTGCTTCATCCTAGACATAGGAGCAGCAGTCTCTCCTCTTATGGATCCTTAAGGCAGGTAACAAATATTCCTTGAGACCATAGCATGATGTTTAGTTTTCTCCAAACTTGTAATGATAAGTGAAAAGAAGCTAGTATATAGTGCATTTTTATTATGTGTTACTTTCTGCTGGCTTAATGCACTTGAATAGTCCAAGGGTGTTTGTTCATATGTACAAGGAAAAATGTTTCTCTTCTGGCTTTCAGCATTTGCTTCTCTCCACAGCCTGTTAGATGCTTTGATTTGCCAGTTCCTCAATTTCACCTACTCTGATTCTCTGTCCTGTTGCTTGCAGAGGGAGAGATAAATATCAAAGAAAAATAATGCTACAATGTTATGAAAGAAATACAGCAATAGTTAGTGGCTGAGAGAATGGGCAACATTAGTATAAAGCTTACGGGAGAAGGCCTCTCTGAGGGAGGGACATTCTAACAGGAACCTGAGTGGCGATAGGAAATGCTCAGCCAGGCAAGAATACGGGAGAATAGAGTCCTGAAGAGCAGTGACAGCAGGTCTAAGCAAGTTTGAGAAGAGTTGGTAAGTGTGAGGTGCAAAGAAGGCCACTGTGCATGGAGTGTAGTAACAGGAGAGACAATGAGTATACGATTTAGAGGTAGAGGGTCAGGTCCACTCTGAATCACTCAGTCTTACAGGTCACAAGGCACAGCTTGAATTTGACTCCAGGGACAATTTGGTTATTATTCCGACCTTTGAAATTTTCCATGGGAGATCCTTGTTTCACAGTATCCTGCATGTACTGTAATGGATGATGGCCAGTTTTTGCTGTCCCCAAGGACCAATTAGGTCTCCACTGGTTTAGAAACATTGTTTCTCTGCTTTCACTGCCTCTTGCCAATTTCTCTTCTCTCTGCCCTGGCTGTGGCTGGAGACACTTTGTTGCTCTCAGCAGAAAATCTAGAATTCAGAGATCAAGTTGGAAAAAGGCTCCTTGAAATAAAAGGCAATGTGAATCTTCCTGGGATAGGTGACTTCAATTTTCTGCAACAGCCTCCCTCAGGTAGATGCATGAAGGTGTAGCTGGAAGGAAAAAATGTTTTGTCTTAGTCCATTTTGTGCTGCCATAACAGAATGCTACAGATTTGGTAATTTATAAGGAACAGAGATTTATTTGTTTACAGTTCTAAGGCCTGAAAGTCCAAGATCAAAGTGCTGGCATCCAAAGAGGGCCCTCTTGCTATGTCACCCCATGACAAAAGGTGTAAAGACAAAGAAGCAAAAGGGATCAAAACAGGGATCTGAATTCACTTTTATAACAAACCTACTCTTTGTTTTTAAATAGTCAAATCTTTATTGGTGCTCTTTATATGCACATCATGATCACACTCAACATTGAGAATTTGAACAGTATATGATACAATTTAATACTCATTTTTTCCATTCCCCAGCCTACACTACACCCCCACCTCTATATACATAAACTTTGTTTCTTTTTTTACCATTACATTTTTTCTTGCCCCTCATACTTACCCCTATCCAACTTTTCCCTTTGAATATTTTCTATTTAACAATATCTCATACATTCTAGAACTCATTTAAATCTTGTTTCTCATATCAGAGAAAAGACACATTATCTGTACATCTGTGACCTATTTATTGCACTTATGAATATGTCCTCAAAGTATGTCCGTTTGAGTATAAAGGACTCAAACTTATTTGACAAACCTACTCTTGCAATAATAACATTGTTTCACTCATGAAACCAAAGCCAACTCACTTCTTAAAGGCTCTATCTCAATATTGTTGCATTGGGATTAAATTTCCAAATCATAAACTTTGGCAACACATTCAGACCTCAAAGCATGTCCCCAGCAATGCACCATCTCTGAGAGAATTCAAGAGAAATATCTTCAGGATTACTGATTTCAATATGTGCTTCGTGTAGAAATTTTTGAGGATGATGGGAGTTTTGGTGTTTGATAAGAAATTCTGAAAAAAATGGAGTTGGAAATCTGAGATTTCTTCATAGGGCCAGCTTCATCCAAAGGACAGAGGCCTTTAAAAGCTAGTCTCTATAGTGCAGCGTGGCATTTTCTGATTTCACCATGGTGGGAGCAAAGTTATTTACAAATGTCTCTAATTTCTCTTTCTCAGACTCTATGTATACCAAAGTGCTCCTTTACTACCAAAAAAGGATAATTTATATGTGTACCATCCTGTCTGGTTCCTGAAATATTTTCAAATATAATGAAAAAAAATGTTGAGGAGCAAACATTCTCTTTTATATATATTAGAAAAATAAGCTTCAAGAATTGAGTTATATGATGCTTTGAATCTAGATTTATATGGAAGCAGTTGATATTTATTTTCCTTTTAAAGAATTGTTTTAATAGTTCAGTTTCTTTCTTGGAGACCTAAATAATGTCTCCAAGTATTCTGTATGTTGCATAGAACCATCTTGTCATCATGTGTAAGTAAGTCAAAGGTCCAATGCAATGATGCCAAACCTCCTAGAGCTTTCCTTTCAGTGATACCAACAGCCCAGTGTGGCACACGTGCCATAGGTTTGCCACCAGTGTTCTAGTCTATCTATGTGTTTTTTGTGAGTTTGGCTACTGTGAGTCAGTGTCTAGAGGCCTAGAAAACCGACAGAACCAAGAACCTGAAAGGTAGAGTGCCAGACTTTAAATTGTTCCAACTGTACCACATTGCAAACACCCTCAAAACACCTGGCTGGAGAACAGTCTGCTGACCACCTCCAAGCTGTCTGAACTATAAGATCACTCAGCTGTTTGTTTTCAAGCTGCTTAATAAACACCAAGCAACTCTAATCTCTCTTACCCAGTTTGCCAGCTAGAGAGTCAGATTGGCATGGGGAGCTGATTAAAAGGAGGTGGCACTTTAAAAACCTGGAGCCAGTTGACCTTAACTGTGTTTTTTCATACTTTTATATGTCATTGTTGAAGGTGCAGGTAAGTGATTTGCTGGCCTTGGCTCTGGAGAGGTTTTATATATTGTTCCTATGGCCATAATTCTCACCCATTTTCCTTTCATCCGTCTCAGGTAGGGGAATAATTACTGCTCTGCCCTCCTGCTTTGGGGAGTATTATTATGTGATTCACTGAAAAGCCCTGTCTGTCTGTCCTTCCTATTTCCTTCCTTTCTCCTTTTAATGTCTCTTTGTTTAGAAGAGAGAAATCAATTTTTGAATTGATTTCAAATTGCATTTGAATTTGGAAAATTAAAACAAATGAACAGCAAAATACCATTATTTTTAGAGCTTGTAAGACAAAGCCTGGCTGACTTGGGGTTTTGACTATTGGTTCTTATAAGAAATGGCTCCTTTAAGATGGCACCAAAGTCAATACTAATGGTTATTATGATTAAGTACAGTTCCCTTGGTGTCCGTTTCCTGCTCTTTGGCTTCTCTTGCTTCTCTCCAGTGCACACACAGGGTTTCTATAAAATCAAATATCCCTGACAATATATAGGCCAAGGAGAGAAAGTTTGTAGCTGGCACCTCCACTGCCTTTCTCTTACTTAACCACTTAGTGCCTGGGCTCCCCCAGGCCCCTGTTGTAGCTGCACCCTCCCCAGCCTGCTCCCACTCTCTACACGACTTCAGAGGGAAAGGCATTTCAGTACTGTCCTCCCATCATTCCTCTTCCTGAAACTACCTAACCTGCACATTGCTCTATGTCAGGTCACTGCAAAAGTCAGGTCAGGTCAATGACAACACCAAACACTTGTCCCAGTGGTTTTCAATGCATTATGATTCTTCAAAACATGAATCCCAGACAGTGACTGATGGGGAGGAGTGTAGGCACCTGTAATGTATGTCCTATAGAAGAAGCAGCCATTGGGGTGGGATTTAGCTCAGTGCTTCTGGTGCCTGTCTTGGAAGCGCAAGAGCCCAGTTAGATCCCGGTAACCACATAGAACAATACTGGGTGTGGAGACTCACACTCAGCAGCAATCAGTACCACATACCACAGTGCCGGGCGTGGTGGCTCACGCCTGTCATCCCAGCACTCAGGAGGCAGAGGCAGGAGGATCTCTTTGATGTGAGTTTGAGGCTGAGCTCAGGAGAAGAAGCAGCCATGATATTTTTTGGGTTCTTTGGTTAATACTAAATCATTCAAATTTGTACAGTACTGTATATTCTATCAAATAACTTCCCATTTATTATATCACTTTTAATCTTCCAAAGAGCATTGTGAAATAGGTGATATTCATCCATACAAAAAATGAAGAAACTGAGGCTCAGAGAATGTAAGCCATTAGTCTGACATCACCCAGCTGGTAAACAGCTCTGCTGAAACTGGCAGCCAGCCAGTTTCACTTGACTTGAAATTCTATGCATTTTCTGCTGTATTAAACTCACTCATAATTACTTAAGAATTTTTGGAGCACCAGTTGTGCTCAGCCCTGTGGGGGATACTGCCATGGGTGAAATGGACATAGGCCTGCCTTTACTGGAGATTACTGTATTCTCAGTGTGGAAATACAAAGTACGAGTGAAAAAATACAGTTTTAAACAACAAAGCATGAGCAATGCAATGAAAGCAGGACAAGATAAGGAAATGTAGGTGAAGAGTATCTCCTTTGACAGGTCTCTTAGAAGAGTTGATGTTTAGGGTGGGGTCTGAAGACCAAGGAAGAGCTGGTAATGAGGGATGTGAAGAAGAGACCAGATGAGGTAGAGGATATATAAAAGGCCCTGAGGCATGCTCGTAGGACACAGATGGTTTCCTCATACTTGCTGTTGTATGACCTCAGGAGCCGTATTCTATACACCCAGATGATCATAGTGCTTCAAGTATCATTAGGAAATCTCACACTGTCATGCTGACCCTATCCATATGTCCCTTAAATACTGAGCTTGGTGTTCTGGCTTGCTATAAGGCTGATTCTGCAAGAGAAATTCACAAAGGTTGCTGGTCAAGCTGGGCATTTTCCCCAAGCTATGCCTCTGATCTCACCTGTCATTTTTTACAAATATTGGGTCCCAAGTATAATAATAAGGATGGCAGAGGCCAGTCCATCCTCATTGGTAGAGACAGAGATCACAGGAGTCATATGGACAAGGGGCCACCAGGATGTGACCATGTGCAATTTTGCATATGAAGAACAATTTGTGTGTTCTGTGTTTGTATGAAGAGAGAAGTTTGGCCTCTTTTGCCACTAAGACAATATGTTTTGCACCTTGTTGGTACTTAAACAACATCTTGATAATGAAGGACTCCTAGGGTAAGTTGTGTATGGTATTTACTGCTAGCCCTTCCTTTTGAGAGTGTCTAAATCAAATAGTGAATTAGTTACGCCATAGCCATGTATCTCCCCCCCACCATATTAGGTCTTGTGATAAATGCAGAAGTCTCATCATCTTCGTCCTTGCCTTTGTGAAGGCTGTAGTCTCAATGAGAGGACAAAGTAGAAACATGCTTAAGAATTAGAGAACAAGTAAAATCTAGTATTTTGTTGTCTTTGTGAAGTGTAGTGGGGTTCCCGATTGGGGAAGGTAAGGAGCAGAGTCACGGTGCAGACCCTGGAGAAGGTTTCTGGACCATTTCTGTTTTTAATGAGGCTTACATGCAGTTATATAACATACAGTTAAAGGGCATGACGAGGGCTGGGAAGAGGTGAGGTTCATTGGTTTAATCTAGGGTCTTGCCTAATAAGGAAATTTTATGGGCAGAGGGCTAACTGAGCAGGGACTTATTGGCATGAGCAGGGCTAGGGGGAGTTGAGGCCACGGATAAGAAACAAAAAACGGTTGAGGTGTCAAGAAGGCCCCTAACAAGGCTCAACGCATGGACGCAAGTGGGCTCAAGCCTCTAAAGATCTTTGAGTCTGTAGGGAGTCAAGCCTCAACCACCAGGCTCAGGAATAGGCATGCAGTGCACTTGTCCTAGTCAAATCTGAACCTCTCCCTTGTATTTCTTTGAATGCTTGGCATTGGTAACAATTCAGAAAAGGAGGGAACACATCTGGAAATCATCAGGTTGGATGAGGTGTTGAAAGGGAGTAGAAATTAGATCCATGGATAACAAAAACAAAAGAATATTCTAAGAAGGTTCCAATCCTATATCTTACATGGAGTCAGTTGGACTTCAGGGCTGAGCTCTACATTGCTGTGAGTCCAAACCGACTCACAGATACCAGTAGTTGGGGAGAGAGACACACAGATGCTATTGTGGTGATAATACATAAGGCAAGAAGTGTGAAAGCCCTTCTGTCCTCATTCACCTCCCTTAGGCTCTATACAACATTTTGAAAGTGGTGTTTTTCTCTTCAAGGATGGTCTTAAAATTCATTTATGCTCATATTCACCCAGAGGCAAGGAGTAGGGATGGTAAGTGTGCAGCCTGGAGGAATGGTGTGCTTGGAATTCAAGCAGACCCACATTTGTTACTTTGTATAGTCCTTCAGGATGACTATGAAGTTCACCCTTCAATGGTAGTTCTGGAGGAGTTGAAATGTACACAGTTCAGGAGGAGGGTAAGGAGCAGCACTTAAATGCTGATCATAAGGGAAGAAACTTAGAACAAAATTAAGAACACTACTCAGTAGCTTTAGAGCTGACTATGGACATTACAGAGATGCATAAGGAGCGGAAGACATGGTCATGTCCTCAACAACCATCTGGCATAGTTGCAAAGGCACACTGCACAAATAGAAATAACATCAGGTAGCGGGCTCGTTAGACTTATTCCATGTTGCTCCACAGAAAATATAGGGAAGCAGATGGGGACTAGGTCACAGGGTAGCCCCTTACACATTACAGCTGTGCAGAAGTGGAAGGGTGGCTCGTGCGGTGTGCATCTCCTCCCCATAGGGATGTTCCCAGGGGGGCTGCCTTCCTGTCTCAGGCGCTGCAGTCCAAAGACAGTTTAGACTGCATATCCCGCTCTCCTGCAGTCTGGAAGTTTACAGCTGCAGGCCTTTTTCCTGACCTCATACTTTGTGAGGCATGTAGGCCACCCCTGGTCACAGCACAAGCTTGACCAGCAGGTTGGAAGGGCTCCCCGGTCTAAGAATTCATCCTCAGGCTTGCAGCAGGATCTGTGCCTGACTAGGAAAAAAGGCTTCTAAAGACTTCACTGACTTGAACTGCTTCAGGGCTGCTGTGAGAAAGTGGTTTCAGACATCTTTTTTTCATAGACAGGTGTCAGCCAAATGTGTGGCAAGTCGCCTCACCCTGGGAGGCGCTTTTATGCCTAAAGCCTGGGGAAGCACTAGAACTAAAACATCGCCTGAGGGACTCTGCTGCAGGTTCGGCTCTGCAAACCTTCACATTCAGCTAATGAGGGAGGCCTGATTGAAAGCAGCAAAGGGAAATTAAAAAACACAGAGGAAGCAGCTTTAACCATAGCAACTGTCCACCCACCGCGTTAAGGCTCAGGCCTGGACCTCATCGCTCCAGTGAGGAAAATGAGGCTCAGAGAACTTTGCGGACATGTACCCAAGGTCTTTGCAGTTGAATTCAGGGATCCTTTACCTGTTACCAGGTTTAGTTCCTCAGGCTCAAAAAGTTTCCAAATCATCTCCGGGGATGAGGCTCTACACAGAAGCGAAATCTCTTCCCAAGCTTTCACAATAGGAAATGAAATTCAGAGCTAAACACTGCTCCAGTAGGAGGTGAGAAACTATTACTCAAGTTTGTTAGAGGTGTCAGGGAAGCCAAAGGAGTCTGCTTCTTGAAGTAGTTCATGGTCAAGGTCTGGTCGTCCAGCAGATGTGACAGAATAATCGAGGTGATTCATACTCGTGGCTGGTCCAAGTTAGCGTTCATTGCCAAGTTGCCAACATACACCCCACAGGACTCACATGGGGCTGCCGTGGAGAATCGGACTCAATTGTCTAACTCTAGATAAAGGATATACTATTTATTAGGACATTACTACACATTTAACTTAGAGGCTAGCTATAGCCTGGTTTATCTTAACAGCAATTTCTACCTTTCAGGCTCTGCCATCAGCCACAAATTTGGTTTCTTTCATGCCCTATGCCTTTGGGAGAGTATGTTGTGCATGTGGGAGTTAATAGGAGGTAGGATTGTCTTTTATTTGCCCTCAGTACTAAACTGCCACAGAACTTCCTTCAACCTCATGCTTCGGGGTTCTCACCTCCAGCTCGCCCTGGCAGTGGAGATCTGCTTTGGCCTCAGCTTACCTGGCAGGGGATCTTACAGGTTACCAGGATGCCCAGTATCATCTTGGAGGTTGTTTTGGGTCAGTGAGATCTTCTCAGCTCCAGTTGGCTTAAGTTAAACCTTCCGTTCACTCCAATATAAAGGGACTTGATGTATTAACTGCTCAGGACTAGTGTGTCTTGGTTAGCTCTGGTGGCAGATGACTGAAGGGTTTTCTGCACTTGGGAGATACATAGTGTGGCTGCAATTTTGTTAAACTTTTCATGGGATTTCAAAACCCAATACTCTTATCCATACCCCCTCCCCTGGCATCTTCATTATTCCAAGTTCTCCCTTTTTTCTTCTCTTTTCTCCTTGTTGAAATATGTTTCTAATCTTCCAGGCCTCTCAAATGCATCGCTGTTTCCTGCTTCACTGGTCCCAGTGGAGTCACTCATTCTGTATTTAATGTATTCCGCACTTTAAATGGGCCTGTTAATTACTCCCTCTTCACCCTGAATTTACTAATTTATTGATCAAATTTCTTTTTGTGCATGTGAATTTTATTTTGTATGTGCACAGAATTTATTTGGATCAATTTTATTGACCCCCCTCCTACCCCGCCTCCTGGGATACTTTCCCAAACTTTAATTAAGTCTCTGGGAAGTGTCTTTGCTTAAAGGGGAGCTTCTTGCTTCCTCCTTTTGAGAGCATTGAAAGCTCCAGGCTGAGGTGTATCCACTGCCTTCTTCAGCAGGTGGATATTTTGAAAAGCAATTTGAGCCAGGGAAGAACTAGAGCATGAACTGTCAAAAGTGCAGTCCCCACACCCATAGCTTCAGTATCCCCAAGGAACTTGTTAGAAGAACAAATTCTCCAATCTACCCCAGACCTACTATACTGGAAACTCATGTGGGATGCAGCATTGGGTTTCAACGAATCCTCTAGGGGATTCTGATGCCCATCCCACGTGAGAACCACTGCTCCCTCCCAGGGTTTCTCAACCTCAACCCGATTGACATTTTGTGTCAATTAGTTCTTTCTGGTGGGGGTTGGCTTGGGCTTATAGGCTTTTTAGCAGCCTACTAATCTCTGCTGATTGGATGCCAGTGACATCTATGAATCGGAAAAACCAAAAATGTTTCCAGATATAGCCAAATACCTTGGGGGAGGACAAAATCATTCCTGATTGAAGACCATTGCAGTTAGGGTTCAAATTACTCTGTTTCTTTTGAGAAACATCCTCTTGCTTCCTGTGGGGGCTGCACACATCCGGTAAATGTAAATATCTCACAGTCTATAGCATCTGGCCTCATTTTGCATTTCACCTGTGGTTCCTATCCCCAAGTAGTGTGTTTTAGACTAGGCAGATAAGCCCAAAAGCTCGATGAACCATGTACGATTAATGCCCCATTCCCTGGCCTTCGTACATAACTCCTTAGCTTTTTCAAAAGGTGTTCGGTTCCTATAAACCTTAGAGACCTGAGGTCGGTCTAAGCTGAGAAGACAGTGAGTGGTCACTGAGGAAGAAGAGGGAGTAGGGACTAGGTAGAAGGTTCTGCACAAGCCTCTGTCCCCTCTGTGTCATCGTGAAGAGGACAGGTGAAAGTTCCTCTCCGTGCCTTGATTTAACAGGTTCGGCTGAGTGAACTTGCCTTCTGATGTATCCCCTAACCTAGGCCCCTTTCTGAATACCCACGGCCTTCCGCCTCTCCTCGGCTCTTGGCCTGTGGCACAGCTGCCCTTCACTTCTGTACCGCAGTGATTCGGTCTTCAATCTTCCTAAAGCACCTCTGTGTATACAGAGCCTGGGTGCGGCCTGAGGAAGGCGCTGGGCATATGGCACTGCCAGTGTCAGCTCCAGTGCCCGAACCACTGAGGGAACACAGTCATAGGGTTGTCACGGAAACCTACCTCCTTCTGCAGAAACGTGCCGAGAATGTTCGGTTGTTGTTCCAATATGCCAATTTGAGAGATGCAGTGTCTGCACCTAAGTGGCTCCCTGAAGCTCACAGGGCATTTGCCCCTCACTCAGGCCAGGTGGCCAATTAAGGGGCAGCCAGCTGGAAGGCTGTCCACGGTGCCAAACCAGACAGGTTCTGAAACATTACAGGAATAAAGCAGCAATATAGTGTCGGTTCATTCAGGTTTCTGTACACAACTTCAAAGGACCGGTGACGTGTAAATTGGTTCCGCTCCTTCCAAAGATGACAACATCCTCGAGTGAAAATTAAAAGGAAAAACTAAACAAATCATCATCTGAAAATCTGACACCTGATAATAATGTGCACTATGGTTTTGATAATGGCAACAAAAGATTTATTAACTAAACTTTAAACCTCTTGAACACTCCTCTCAAGAAATTATTTCGCTCAGAAATTAAAGAATAATAGAGAGCAAAAGTGTCGGAAATATGCTGCTAAAATATTATCAATGAGTGGAAGTCAATTAATGATTGTTTTTGTACTAGAAAATTAGCACCCCTTTGAATTAAAGAAATATTTGAAAAGCATGCTTAAAGCATCTCTGAGTCTCAGGTCCTCTGCACACAGTCCACAGCAAGCATCTAAAACTGTAGTATGTTCAGTGACTCAAAGAATGAAAGCTTTTATCGCAGCCCTACCTTCTGCCTGTTTGCAGCATGCCGTGCACGGTGCGCATCTGTACTTTCAGACATGCTCTGACCCCTGCCTTGGCTTTCCTTTCTCACCTTTATTTCCTTAGATTTGGTAGTCTGGTTCCCAAGGAGCTGCTAGTAGGTACTGCTCCATGCTTCCAACTTTAGAAATGCCATTCACAGGTACCCACAGCAGCAATGAAGCTCGGTCTCCAACTCAGGTGTGGAAAATGTAGCTTTCTTAATTTCCTTTAAACTGTTGTGGAAAAAGAGTGCAGAGCAGAATTTTTATAAGTTAAGCCTTGGGTGTTTTTAGGAAGTACCTTATAGGAAGGAAGTATAGAGGTGCCCACAAGCACACCAAATCCTCACATCTAAATTTCAAGTTGTCTTGTATACACAAGTACAACTTAAGACTTCCTTGCAGGAATTGTTTTGTGATAGAAGATGATGAGGATTCTAAAAAATCCCTGGATAGAGAAGTAAGATGTTGTGACATCTGGTAACCACAATTAAAAGGCATAAATTAGCAAACCTCTAAAGAGCCACTTGGAAGAGGTGCTGGTAATATCCATTTTTGAGGAGGGTGATTATGTTTGTCTAATAAAACATTATCGTTTTGCTGACATTTTTCTTTTCTAATTATTGACATATGACAGTACCTTTTAAAGGAGGATCTAACTTCCTCCTCACAGCTTAGCCTTTATGCATCTCTGATACTCCCCTGGAGTCATATTTTTACCTGTATATTAACCTGTCTAAGAATATGCTTTACCAAAGATTATATGTAGTCATCATTAATGTAAGATATGCTCCAGGGAGACTGACAAGGTGGGAAAGAGGAAACAAAACCCTTCCTAGTGGGTGATTGCAAACTACAGAGCTAAACAAGGAGAGCACCGTTAAGAGACGTAGTTGGCATTATCGGAAGTGTTTCTTGATTCAGATAGCTAGACCTGAAGTTATCTGCCTGTGCAATTTTTGAGACTTCATTGTGATCTTCCCCTCAGTGACTCAGAAAGGACAATAGAGACACTCCTTTTCTCTTCTCGATTAAAGATGATATAAGGCTTTGGGTTTCTGTCCAGGCTTTAAAACGCTAAGTTGTAGTGGTGCCTTTCAGAGCAGTGAAGTCTGCCTTGTTTTCATTGGGCTGTGGCTTTCTGATTCACTGGGTGATGGCAGACTTGCAATTAGACAGATCTGCCTTTTGGACTGTGTGCAGGCCATGTGGCCTTGTAGGCGAGGCTAGAGAAGCGCTTCAAATCTGGCATCTCTGACTGTGAGGCCATTTGTTCTCTGGAATGGCTTTATACAGACCGAGTCCCATTGATGTCTTGGTGTGGAGTCCAGAGTTGTGTTGCGATCTGCCTATAAACTGAAAGGGACTGTGGATATTGGGCCTGTATGGTAAGTCTGCAATGTTCTTGTGCATATTTGAAGCAAACTACTGTACTACTAGCTTGAGGACAGTTTCATGTAGGCTGAATACCACACTCCAGTGACTTCTAACACACAGATTCATTCATAATTTGAAGGCTTTAGGCCACTTAAGGCCTGTTTCACAGTGGAATGTACTTAGTCCTTGCTTAATGTTAAAGATTTTATTTTTGCTTCTACTTTGCCAGACCTTCGAGGGTGGTAAAGAATATGCACTTGAAATTTGTTTTTCTTTTTATAGCATTTGGTACATGTTGAAAATTTTTTCCCATAAAATAAAAACCTCAGCCTGATTTCATGTTGAGAGAAATTTCCTAGGAAAGTATGTACTCCTGCAGCATTTGCAAACAAACAAACAAACAAACAAACAAAACAAAACAAAAAACCCAATAATAGTATTGTCTTTACTGCATAGGAAAGCCTTGGGCCATCCCCTCAAAATAAATCAATACGAAACCAAAGGCAAATTACAGCAAAGACATCGGAGTATCCTACTGCCTGGAAATAGTCAATAAAATCAGTTGACAGGTAGGTGAAGGGACTTCTCCTCCACTTTCATTCTGTATCATGTTTGGAGCAATGTCCCTGCATTCTAAGCAGTACAAAGAAGGTGGCTGACATACTGAGAAGGTGTTAGGTTGGAAAATTCTGCATAAATTAGGCCCTTTTTTTTGGCTTATTCTATTATTTTCTCCTTTTACTTATATTTACCTTAAACAGATTACTTGGGTTAGAAAAGGGAAGAAGGTCTTAGAGGTCCCAGGATTCTGATCAGCAAATAGAGAAGGAAAAGAGGAAGCAGGCTGTTGATATCCAAGCTGTCTTCATCTTTGTGAGGCTTCATTGTATGGATGGGCAAGTAGAGCCTGTACTACTGTACTACTGTACCTTGGTTTACAAACACTTCTGTTTACAAGCAATTCAAATCTCATACAAGTGTATTCTATAAAGTTTCACTTCCATTCTCAAACTCCAGATTGGGTGACAGACACAACCATGAGCATTTTCCCCACACAAACAGAAATGCAACCATCTTACTCCAAATCGTAAAACAAATTCAGTTGATAAACTGAGGTACCACTGCATTTCATGTTATTAAGGGTACGTAGCTTTACATTCATTTGAATTCCAGATGTTTCATTTGGCTCTATCTGATTTGAGGCCACAATTTGCACGCAATTCTGATATTTCCCTGTCATCTGTGAGAGACAGGGACCTAGTTTCAGCTGTTTTTTCCAGCTCTTTTCGTTAAAGAGGCTGTCGTTGCCAATGTGGATTTTTGACCCCAGTGTCAAGCCTCAGATGGCTTTAGCTACAAGGATTTAATTATGTGATCTTTGTTCTATTCCACTGGTCTGGGTCTGTTTTATGCAAATAGTATGGCCACAATGGAAATCAGTATGGAATTTCTTCAAACAACTAAAACTAGAGCTACCATGTAATTCAGCTACTGCACGATTTAACATATACACAAAGGAATTAAAGTCAGAACTCTGTAGGGATACCTACTCACCCAGGTTTATTGCTTCACAGTTTATAATTAGCCAGGGATGTGAAATCAGCTTGTATATTTGTCAGTGGATGAATGAATAATGGAAATATAATATATATACACAATGGAGTATTATTCAGCTATATACAAGAACAAAATCATGTAATTTCCAAGAAAATGAAAAGAACTTATGCCAGTTATGGTATGACTATACTTGACCATTTACTTCAAAAGCCTTTGGAATTGGTGGGAGCTTGAAAATGTTTGGAAAATGGGGTTGGGGAATGTCTCTGTAGCTGTAATTAGAGCTTGATGGAACATGTAGCCAGAGTTCAGAAGCCTAGATTTTTCCATGCTCATAATGTGCCCTTTTTGGCTTGCACATAAAATCACTTATCTCTCCAAGGTCCTTAGTTTATTTTGGCAAGGAAAAATGATATGAGAGACTATAATCTGAGCCTGAGTGCTAGAGGGAACAGTGGGAATAGCATTGCTCTAGTTTATTTCACTGAAGAGAGCTAGAAAAGATTTTTCCTTTTCCTTGATTCATGTTGCGATTTATATGTTATTTCCAATAGTACAGAATTTGGCTTAATTTTTTTATCCAAACATAAGATATATAAAAGTCTTTGCTCAATCTGGTACAAAAAAGGTATGAGATAAAGTTCAAACTGTCCATCAAATGGAGACTGGATAAAGATGTGGTTCTTTTATAGAATGGGGTATTACTCTGCCATTTATACTCAAATGGAGGAGTTATTTATACTCAAATAGATGTACCTTCAGGACATTCTCATAAGTGAAATAAATAGGTCACAGATGTGTAAATATCATATCTTTTCTCTGGTATAAGAAAATGAAGATGTAAATGAGTTATAGAATGTAGAGTAGATATTGCAAAATAGAAAATATTTAAAAGGAAATGGGGTGTAGGGGGAATGAGAGCAAAATAATGTAATGGTAATAAGAAAAAAGGAAACAAAGCTTATGTATATTGGGGCGGGAGGTTGTAGAGTGGGTAGGGGAATGGGGGAAAAATGAGAAATACATTGTGTCATATACTGGTACAAATTCTCAATGCTGAATGCAATCATGATGTGTATATATAGTGTATCAATAAAGATTTGAATTTTAAAAATTTCTTTATGTTTTTCCTTAGCTGCATCACCCTGGGAAATGTAAAGATTTATTTATTCTAAAATGATTCATAGCTCTTCTTTCTGTGCAGTTAAATAAGTATTTGTCTGATATATAGCTTCATACAATTATTTGCGTGGTCTAAATCAGATGGGTTTGTCTCTTAGAAGCTACTTTTTCTTAGTCTTTAGCAAGTGAAAGCTTTCCACTGTCCACTTAGCTGGAGATGCTAGAAAGATTCAGGTGCTCGGTTTCCAAAGTTCTATTTCATTTACAATGGTAGAAGATTTTGTGTATATACTGTCTGGCTAAATAAACTATTTCTGACTCATATGATTTAGATTCTAGTAATGCTTGTTTTTTGTTTGTTTGTTTAGACAGGGTCTGGCTTTGTAGTACAGGCTGGTCATGAACTCAACAATCCTCCTGCATCTGACTCCCAAGTGCTGGGATTACAGGTGTGAGCCACCACACTCAGCACTGTGGTATGTGCTACTGATTGCTTGTGGGCATGAGTCACCATGCTCCTCACTATTGTATGTGGTTACCAGGTCTTGAACCCGGGACCTTGTGCTTGCAAGGCAAGCACTGGAAACACTGAGCTAAATCCTCTGCCCAAGATTCTAGTAATGCTAGAAGTTCACTTTTTCATACATTGAAATATTTTTTAACTCTACTGAGTTGTATTGTAACTTCTATTTAACACACAACACACATACACATATAGTGCTGTGTCACTGCCCAAAGTTTACAATTTATTTAATTATTTTTTCAATTAGTATTTTAATGATGCTCCAGTTTTCTTGCTGGAGATCAAGGTGGTACCTACAATATTAGAATTCTATATGATTGAATAAAATAGTACCTAGAAGTAAAAGTTCTAAAGGTTTTGCACCAAAATTTTTTGTTTGTGGGTCACAACTCAGATATTACTTTGTATACATTTATCAACATCTTTGTTTTAATTACATATATTCCTGTTGTAGAATTTTAGTTACTTGGAGGCTTTTGCATGATGTTAATACTATATAAATTCAGATTTGTAAACATCAGTGAATGGCTAGGGATTTAGCTCAAGTGGTGCTGTGCCTACCTTGGAAGCACAAGGGCCCGAGTTTGATCCCTGGTACGTCAAAAAATATCCAATTAAAATGTCAAGAAATACAGCCTGTGTATATAAAATATAAAGCATAATGAGTACTGGAAAATATATCTTCATAATTTACCTATGTATTCAACCTTGATTTCTTTATAGATTTGAAAAATTTCCAGATGATATTTCTTCCAGAATTCTGAAAGAAAATATTTTAGAATTATAACAATTTTCACACAGATTCCATAGTTTGTTTCACTTACAAAAAGCTAGAAGTATTTTTATTTCAGTGTAGAAATCCTAATACTTTTATAGGATCAAATATGCCATGCCCTTTCTTCTGGTTTTGTTTTTTGTAGGCATTGCATAAAATTGTGTTCTTTAATATTAAGGTAAGGTAAAAAATTTCACATCTTATGTAATATGCTTTTCAATCACCTTTCAGAATTTAAAAAAGTATTTATTACTAAGTTTCAGCCTAAAATTTATGTATTTTGAAGCATAAGGTTCAAAACTGAGTATTTTATACCAACTAGGTTTACAATGCAGTGATTATGATGAAAAAGTACCTTATAATGTACATATTTTTTCCATATCCTATTATCCATCGCTGCCTTTTCTAGCATCTCCTCTTAGGAAAGGGTGGTGTGTCTTTACTTCTTGTCACTTGAACAGGAGAAGACTTACAGGAAGTCCATCTAATCTAGAAACAGAAGGATAAATCTAAATTTTGAGATCCTAATAGAGAGTATTCACAAAAACATCATATTCGAAGACATTCTTTCTTGAAACCATAAAGACCTTTCTGAACAGAAAAAGCCTGAGGTGCAGAAGATACCCAGGCAGCAGAGGTAGGCGAGGAGGAAGAATAAGGTCTTACTAGTATGTGCCTTGAACGCACATTGTCTCATCTGTCTGCACCTTTCATTTTGGGGTCTGCACTGCCTTTTATGCAGTGGGGACTTGCTGTATCCTTGGCCTGTAACCAGAAAGTAGATGGCTCTTGATTCTTCTTTTGTGAAGATCCACAGATCTCAAGTTCTGGCCTCTTGTTGCTGCTCTGGAGATCAGATGAGAAAGTAGTCAAACAGTGCCTGTCTCTTTTACTTTATTTCTCCAATTAGGGGAAAAGCTGTTTCCTATCATAGTCTGGCCTAAGACATTTTGTCTTACCAGAGAATTTTCTTTCCCTATGGGTTCAGTTTTGGGAACCAAAAGCCAGAATGATTTGCCAGGCAGTTCTGTTCTCTATTCTGCCACAGGTTTCTCCTGATATAATGAATAAAGAACTACTTGGTTGAAAGGAGAAAAAAAATGTGCGTAGGGGATACCTGGAATATACCCCCATCTCCCAGATTGATTAAAAAACTACTGTGACAACCACATACCATAACACAGTCCTCAAGTGTCATATTCTGGTACAAACTCTCAATGTTGAATGCGATTATGATGTGTATTCATAATGTACCAATAAAGATTTTTTTTTAAAAAAAAGAAAATGAACGCAGTAGGAAAGGATCACATTTTCTGGGAATAACCAAAACCAAGCAGCTTAATGGCTCCACAGATCCTGTAAGAAATGTATTAGAAGCAAGCTGTGGTGCATAGTCACAAAACAGAATACAGTTAGGTCATAGAAGTCTGTCATTTTCTGGAACTTGGATGAAGCTGGACAACATTTTGTTAAGTGAAATAAGTCAGGTACAGGAAGACCAGTAGGCTATGACCTTCTGAATATAAAGAAGGGAAAAAACTTGATCTCACAGAAGTAGGAAATAGTATCCTGGTTATCAGAGGGTAGGAAGATAAGGAGGGAGACAGGTAGAGGGAGGGAATCAACAATGGGCAGGAAGTTACAGTTGGATGGGAACAAAAATTCCTAGTGCGCTATTTCATACCAGTGTGACTATACAGCAATAACAGGCTGGACATCTCAGAGTAGCCAGACAAGAGAATTTTGCACGTTTTATCTGAGAGCAATAATGAATGATTTGAGCAATAGATATGCCAATTATCTTATATGATCATTATTGCTGTATACGTATATTAAAATATCACATCTGACCCCATCATGTGTACAATTATTGTGTGTCAGTTAAAAATAAAATAAAACTTTCAAAAATAAGAGAGAAGGAATCATATTAACTAGCCATTTTTAGCGAGAATTCCAGAAGACTCTGGCTTCTAGATTTAGAACTTTGTATTCAGCTTGTCATTACTCTAAGAAACAATTTAAGGCCTTTATTGGAATTTTCTTTATTTTGGTGGAGGAAGAAAAAGGTAAAGGGAATTCCTTAGCTACGATTGAATATTTTCAAGAAAATAAACCAGTTTTCAAATCTCACTTTTCTCCTTAGGACAGAAGACAGGATAAATTCTTTTTTTTTAAATTTTTTAATCTTTATTGGTACATTACATATACGCATCATGATTGCACTCCATAATGGGGATTTGTACCAGTATAAGACACAACTTAATTCTCATTTTTTCCCATAGCCCTACCCACCCTACCGCCCCACCATATACATAAAATTTGTTTCCTTACTTTTTTGCTACAATCTCAACATTTTCCCCCTTCTTCCTATTTTACATTGAGCATTTTTAATTTCACAATATATAACATACAATGCTAGGACTCATTTACATCTTTATTTTCTCATACCAGAGAAAAGATGTGATATGTACCTATCTGTGCCCTATTTATTTCACTTATGAGGATATCCTCAAGGTATGTCCATTTAAGTAGAAATGATTCAAACTTATCATTTTTTATGGCAGAGTAATACTCCATTCTGTAGAAGAA
>PVIR01022288.1:5180-28486 GCA_004026965.1 Petromus typicus
AAAGAAAGAACAGGACTAGAAAACTCAATTTTTGACATATCTAAAAAAGGGGATAGGAACAGTAGTCATTTGTTCTCCCCACAGGGATAGGAATGAAGAGGGAGGAGGGAAGAGGGACTTGATTTCTTCTTTTCACAAGAGAATGGTTGGAGGGGATTCTTCAGAGTTTTTCAGGGGATGGGACCCAAATGTAGTGCCCAGACTGGTCCTCAATGATTTGTTTGATTTTGTTATAAATCTCTTCCAGTGAATCACCCTGTACAATGGCTAAAGTGAAGAGGAAAACAAAATTATTATAGTGGTCCGCAGCATATGCCCCAAACCCCGGCCATCCTGCCTCTCCCAACGACCCTACATCGCCCCCCCAGCTGTGATGGACGCTCACAAACGTTCAGGTTTAGCTCGGCTTTCACTAGTTGGCTTTCTGCGAGTTCAGGGTGGGAGGGGAGCTGGCTAGAAGCCCCTCTTGGAGACAGTGAGAGCAAGTAGTAGCAAAGAGGAAAACGTGTTTATTCTAAAGATGTTTACTGAGCACCCACAACACGCCAGACACTGCAGCTCATGTTGCTCTTGGCTGCCGTAAGGCTAGCAGCTTGTGACCGATTCTAAAACAGCTTCACTCAAAGACGGGGAAAATCCCAGTTACCCAGAGGAAGAGCACAAAGCCACAGTTTTCTGGCAAGAGGCAGTGCTCCTGGGGCTGTCACATCTGCTCTGTGTCAGAGGCCGGCCCAGCCATCAAGGACACAGAGGCTGGTGTCAAAGGGAACGCCAAAGAGTCAAGGTATGTGAGGACATTTCTAGACTCGTAACCAGTTAGCCTGTTGGCACCACCAGGGAGTACTATTTGAACTGCCCTGCGCACGTACATATGCGTCACTGCACTTTAAAAGATGGGGGGTGCTTGCAAGGAACCTCCCCAACATTTTAGAGGCTGACCTTCTAACACACACGCGCGCACACACACACACACACACTGACAGACAACTTGAACACCACACCAAGAAATCATCATTAACAGACATTTATTCAGCACCTAGAACATGCAAGGGAGAGTATAGGAAGAGGAAGAGCTGGCGGAGTAGCATTTGGTGAGCACTTCACACTGCAAACTGGCTACACAGGGAGGGCTGAGAAGGAACCTGAGTACTTTGGAAGGGTTTGAGCTCCGCAGCTCCAGAGCATCCAGAAAGTCTGAGTGGGCTCTAACTCTGTCTAGAGCTCTCTGAGCTGGCTCAGGAGCAGTGTCTGGCTAGACCCATGGAACCTGCAGCAGGGCAGGGGGCTCCTACCTGTGAAGTACTCTCCAAACTCCTGCTCCAGTTTCACGGCTTTGTCATAGATCTTATTTGCTTGCTCATATGTCTGCCGTCGGTTCATTTCCCTGCCGACAACACAGAAGAAAAACAGTCCCATAGACCCTACGTTTTGATTAACATAAACAATTGTTCCAGGTTTCCTACAAATCTGCTAAAGTGTTCTCTCAGAGTGGCCTGTGTCTAATGACTCCCTCAAGTCTTCCAGGTACTCAAGACAGAATGAGAACTGAGTGGTTGACGCTGTGGCACCAACTTTCCTTCAAGGGTACACCGCATCCGTCCTATTATGGCTCGTGTGTAGATGTCCCCCTCCAAGCCTCGTGCAGTTGTGGGGGTGGGGCTTTTCAGAGGTGGCTGGATCTGGAGTGTGTGGTGCTGGGATCAAGGGTGTGTGATGACCAGTTCAGCCCACTGACTGGTTCGCATAGTTCTGGCTGGGATCACAGGTGTGGTGCTTCGCCCTCCCCAGGCCGGGCAGCCTGCGTAGAATACGAAGGACAGGAGGAGGCCGCCTGCTCTCACCTGTGTACCTTGCCATGAACTACTTTTTTCTTCTGCAACATCCCTGTGTTGTGCCACCCCGCCTTGGAGCAGCCAGCTATGGAATGAAACCTCTGCAGACTGAGTCAAATAAATCTTTCCTTCTTTAACTTTGAGAGTCATGTATTTTGTCACGACAATGAGAAAAGTAGCTAAAACACCTCCCCTGCCCAACAAGTCACTGTATGCTCCATTTTTTTTTCAGGGTCCCATCCTAGCCTGGCTTCTTGGAATCTCAGCGGACACTTACATCAGTGCTTCAATGGACTTAGGCTTGATGAAAATGGCAATGGGGTAAAGTTGTGCTTGCTGCAGTCTCTTGATAGCATTGCCGGAAACATCTAAGATGCAGTGTTTACCCTGAAAAAGCAGATTTGTATCAGCTCCCTACTCCTTATCCACCCAATCCCGAGAAGCATTGCGGGGGGGGGGGGGAGGAGCACAAGGCCTCCCAGAGTGGCCCAGAACATCCTCTCTCTGAGGTCCTCAGGCCACACTTTTTGCTTCCACTATGTTCCTTGGGGGTGACGCTGCAGTGTTAGTTTCATTAAGGAGAGAGAGATCCCTTTACCAAGAGGCCAGTAACTGGTAGAACTGCCATGCCTTTGGTCAACAGTACCATAGTAGCTGCTGTGGTGGAAGGGTGAGGACACAAGTGACACCTGGCCAGAGTGTTTCTGTCTCCCCTCTGAGAGACACACAGGTACCGGGCTGCCTCCTCTGCTTACCCGCTCTGCCACTGCCCGCACTGACTGGATGCTGGTCCCATAGAGGTTGTCATTGAACTGGCCTGCCTCAATGAACTTGTTGTCCTGGATGTCCTTCTCCATCTGCTCTCGAGACACCACAAAGTGATAGTCCTGCCCATCCACCTCGTTATCGCGCCGAGGCCGGGTGGTGTCTGATGGAAGAAAGGAAATGTTGTATGGCCCAAGGGCAGTGAATTGTGCTGGGCCACACAAGTCAGCTTGATCCTTTCGCACCTGGGAAGGTCACAAACCATACTAGTAAATTTTCAGATAAGTATGGAGTCGGGGTGGAGGAGCAGTTGGAAAGAAGTTTCTCTTACCTACCTCTCTTTCAGCCTCCAGGGGATGTGGGGCAGGGGTGTGGTACCTGTGCTTTGGCTTGCACCAGACCAGGAAGGTGGGATTCCCTGGCTGGTGGAGGGCGTAAAACTTGGCATGGGATTCAGGAAAACCAACAATGGTTGGTCAAATCCTGGCATTTTTGACCATGTCAATTTGGGCAGGAATCTATTACTGCCAAATGTATCTGGCTGTCAGACGTATCTTCTTCTCAAAGAGCCCTAGACCCTAATCCCACACTCTTTCTACAAAGAAGCAGCAATTCCCAGGCCGTTGGGCCTGCCTGGGCTCTTACGTGGCACACAGGATCCAAATTTATGCGGAAACTCAGAAATCAGGTCATCGTTGACTCTGTCCTTCATTGGGCCCAAGATGATCACAGGCCTTGCGTAGTGAACTGGAGAAGGAGAACACGGAGACTGTGAACAGAGGCCCCACTGGCAGCCTGTCCCCCTCCAAGTCGGGCTAGAACATGGAGGCTTTGGAGCCACCATTCAAGCCAGGGGGGCACCTTGCAACCATTGTCTGCCTTCTGATAACACCGAGCCTTTAAGAATATCTAAGTCCCAGGCAAGTCTGCCTAAAACGTTTCCTCTTCTAGTGGGTTCAGAAGATCTCTGCATGAACACCAGCAGCTCAGCAAGGGTGCTACAGAGCAGCTGCCAGAAGGAGGGACTGGGCCTCTCTGTCAGTGGCAGCAGCGCCACTGGAGCAGAGCTCCCCTTGCCTACAGGAGCCAGGGTTGGATGCGCAGCAAGCCGCCTTCCCTGTCCCATCCCCTCTACAGCCGCTCACTGTGGGAGCTTGTCACTGCCATGGGGAAACTGACACAGAAGCAAGACACAGGAGGGGGCTTACTTTCTTGCCGTGTCACTGGCTCATATGACAAAATAGCATCTTCTTGTCCTTCTACAACAGAAAAGGGACACAGGTTAGCACTTCATGATTGTCTGCCTTTGTACAGCATTCAGTTCACCCCACCCAAGCTGTAAAACTGTCTTCTCAAGGGGCCTCTGTCGGTCCTGTCTGCTCTCCACCGGCGAGGAGCAGCGGCAGCCCATGGCCAGGTAGGGTCAGTCAGCAGTTCTATCAGCAGAACTGTGGGCCACGGCCCTATAACCAGGATGCCTTTCCTAAAACTACCCCATGTTTTTAGCAACTGTTCTTATAGGTAAGTCAGTTATACTCAGTGGCTCCTGTGCTTTGGAAAGGACCATAGGGTTGACACACACTTGCCCAAGTCCTTTTACCTATAGGTAGGTGTCATAGCACTTATGCAGGCCCACAAAGCTGCAGCCTAACTTGGCCCTTTCAATGGTGCATGTACCTACCCTCCCCTAAGAAGTATCCAAAAAAGTGGTGCTTCGCTGGGGCAAGGCCCCCAGTGCCCTTTAAGAGTAATGCTGAGCCTGCTGTTTTCTCATGGTGGAGCTCCATTAATCTGGCACCATGTAGCCTGGAAGTGATGGAGTTTTCCTAAAAGAGTCACCCAGCCACTTGGCACTGGAACTTGGTAGTTCTACAGTAGCTGACTGTAATACCAGGGAAGGCAGTAATATCAGCATTGAGCCCCAGGATGAGAGCTAACAGGATTGTTCTGAGCCTAACTCCTAGATTTTTCAAGGTGTCTAGCCACCACAGTTCTGGAAAGGCCAAATAGGTCATAAAGTTTGAACTGTGACTTCTCCAGTGTGGTCAAGGGATCTCCAAAGGAAAACTGTAATTTTCTTCCTAAACATAGACTCCTACCAAAGACGAGCAAGTCCTAGCAACCTGGAAAAGCAGATTTAGGACAGTATCCTGTAGGAGCTATGTTGCTTTCACAAAGCTGCAAAGCTTACAGCATATTCAGCCCACAGTGCACATGGCAGGGACTTTCTCATTGGTAGCTCACCCTTCCCAAGGTACAGGAATGCTTCAAGTCAGGCCCTAGCTAGAACTACAGGGCTATACTCTCCTGTGACCCACAGGACAAAGTCCATCCCATGGGGACAGAGAGCTGGCCACAGCATTTCCAGGGTCTCAAAGTGCACATGGCTAAAAGGAGCAGCAGCCTTTGAGCAGGAATGGCAGCCATGCGACACTGGAATGAGGATGGCAGAGACACATGGCGGAGCTACATGACATGGGGGAATGACACACACTTACTGGAACTGCTTTCGCTGTCACTGGTGTTGGATGTCACTCCCTCTGCAAGCCAACAAGAAAGAGACTCCAATTCAGAACACACCACTGAGAGGTCACGTGCAGCACAAAACTCAAACGCTCCAGGACTGAGACACTGCGCTGCCAACTGAGTCAGGCCAGAAAGGCTGACCACGTCCAGACCACCAACTGGGAGGCGCAGCTCCAATCCTCACGCCCTGGCTACCTCCTCCTCGTCCCCATAGTCCTTTCCGTCTGCCAAGTCCCTCCCTTAGCAATTGAAGGCTCACTTCCTTCAGCAGCACTCTTCATTTGAATCGAGTGAATTGACTTGGATGATTTCCAAAACCTATCTCAGAATGCAGTTCCCAAGGCTAACGGCAGGAAAGAAAAGGCAGGGACAGTTGCAGAGAGATGTCTAGGCACCACACTGCTCGTGAATTTCCTCCCAAGACCCCACCCCAAAGTATGGAACCGTGTTGTGCTCCACAACTACACAGCTGAGAGCAGGATGGGGTGAGCAGTCACCAGTGTTCTTCTGTGGCCCCGCAGCCCTTCTGCCACCAGCCCTGAGGAAGGCCAGGCTCAGCGCTGACCAAGCACACGCCTCTGTCCACCATAAGACAGACATGTCAAGACAAACAACAAACCGACACAAATATCTTGAGCACAAACAGTGTTCCTGTCCCAGAGAGCTGGAACCTGAGTTCGAGCAGAGAGACATTGTCACAGGGGCACCAACAAAGCCTACCCCTCCCGCAACGACAGGCAGATGAAGATGAGACATGGACACACCAGACTATGGAGAGAGAGACGCTGCTCATTTCAGCCAAAACCACACTGCTGCAGGCCACATTGTGCTGCGTCCCCCAGGAAGGACCTGCTGCATTGCCACCAAACAGTCCCTGATGGCACTCCCTCACCTTTGGTCTTTAAGCTTTTTATTTTTTCTTTTTGTGGCACCAGGAATGAAACTGAGGACCTTGTACTTGTAAGCCAGGCACGATGCCACTGAGCTAAACCTCTTGCCCTGGCCTTTAAGACTTACTGGAGGAGAGTACATGTTGACAGAAGCCACTGGGCTGGCCACATATCTATCTACCCCACCTCTACCTGCAGCGGGGTCAGTTGATAAGTTCCAGTCACCTAGGTCCTTTTAGTTTTCACCATATTTTCCAAAATGGAGAGGCCAAAGCTTCCTTGAGATAAAGGACTAGCCATACATGGTCCACAAATGAGGGTTGGTAAGGCTAGGCCAGGGGCTGGGTGGGAATAGGGGTTTACTGTACTCTGCCCCTAGTTAGGGGAACTGTAAGAGCTGTAATTCCTTCATCTAGTTCTCTACAGTGTTGTCCCTAAGAGAAAAATCCAATCAACAGGTGCCTTCCCTTTGAGGGTAGTCTACAGGAATAGGCCCACACGGTGGGCATTAGCTGAGAGCTTTCCTCAGAGCTGTGCTTGAATCAACCTGTCTGCTAAGGTAGGGTACCAGGCTTGGGCTCTACCACTTGGAAATGTAGAAGGTAAGCACAGACATATCTAGGGATCTCTTAGGTACCAGGGACCAAGGGCAAAAGTGTGCCATTTGGAGTCACATGTACTTTCCCCTGCCATGGGAATAGAGTTCTCACAACACTGTCCTCCCATCACCCTTCACCCCCACCCATGTCCCCTACACCCTCCCCCCCACTGTCTCCATTCACGCCACAAGTACAGTTAATGGAGTGTAAGTTTCACTTACTCAGGTTCTTTGCTCCATAATAATCGTCACTTAACCCAGGGAAGTCCTGATTTCACAGACAGCAAGGACAGAGAAGGGGAGGGGATTGGGGGAAGAATTAGGGAGAAGAGAAATAGACAGAAAAAAGACAAGGGGAAGGAAGAATACAGAAGCAGGTGAGCATTAGTGACAGAAGTATGAAACACCACGAAGACCTAGAACTACACCGAAGTGAAGAACTTTGCTACAGAAAGAACATTTTAGGTGAGGTAAGACACCTGACTTGCTGTTACCCAGTTTGCTGCCAGAGGGCCTTGCAGAGGACTGGCTCTCTGAGGTAGTCTACAAAAAAAGGCCCACAGGAAGCAGCAGATAACACACTGAGGCTTTGAGTACCTGCTTTGACCACATTTGTAGTTATAGAGACAATAATAGGACTCAGCTCTGTCCTTGAAATCACATTTCATTCTGCGAGTACATGTGAGACACACGTTCCTGTGCCAGGTTGGCAGAGACAATCACTGGCACCTGGAGGAGCTTCAGCCCAATACCGCTGCACTCTGTCCAAGGCCCTCCAGGAAAACTTCTTGCTGTCTAGGGTGTGGTTCCCAAAGCTGCCCGGATGATCTAGGCTTCTAGAAAACCGACAGTAGAAGGTTTCAACTGTTACCCAGGGAGCACCCACCACCCCTGCTGGACCAGTGAGCAGAGACATCTCCCCAGCCTAAGTTCAACCCAGAGGTTCTGGGACTCATCTGGAAAAGTGTGGTGACATCACCTTAGGCCTGTGTCTCAGATGGCCTCACACTGCTTAGAAGTAGACCAGCTTCCTCTGTCACTGGGCACTGAGGGACCCCAGGATGATAAGACTCGGTCTTCATGTGGACAAGGCCACCTCGTACCTACCAGGTACACTGCAGAGGGCAACAACTCACACATGCCACAAATGTCACTCAGGCAGGCCTAGACAGAAAGCCATTTCCTATCAGAATTGAGACAGTCTCTTGCCAGTTCCAGCAGCCTTGGGCTGCAAGTTGCAAGAGCCTTCTGTGTAAGACAGGAGTCAGTGGTGAATGAAAGATGTTTACTGTTCACAATGACACAAATGAGAAACTATCAAACCTGACCTGACCTTCAGGTTAGGGTCAGAACAGCTCATTTTTGAAGCGTATGTTAGAGTCAGAACACTTATCATAGACTAAGATGTTTCTTAAAGTTAATACAGCTCAGCATTGTAGTTTTTTTCCCTACCAAATCAGTTTTTTTTTTCAATAGATCTTTATTTGAACTATGTTGAACAATACTGCTTCCACATGAAGTCATTTATGCAGGAAGGGCTTTCTTGTAGAAACTGGCTCTGCAGGCACTTTGGGATGGCAGTGACCTTACTACTAGTCCTGTGGATGCCCTGTGTGCTTAGGCACATGCATGGGATTCCAGAAGCAGTCCCTTCTTCAGGCTCTTTTCTTGACATAGATGAGTGAAGTTGAGGGAAAGAAAACACAAGAGGAAGGAGCCAGGGGAGCAACACCCAGTCCCTTGACCTTATTCTCTTGAAAAAAAAACATTTGTCTAACTCTGACCCTGCTAAAATCCACTCCTCACCACCGCAGCAGAGATCCATCTGGCACTTCCACTGCCAGTGCCAGGCACTTCCTGGAGACCAGCCCTGGCCTCAGTCCTACATCAGAGCCTCCAACAGTCACTCCAGGTGAGGAGCTGGACAAATAAGCCCCAACATCTCCCCACGCAGGCCAGTTTCTTGAGTTAACTGGGAATAAGCAGGTGTGCCGGTCAGGCACTCAGGCCCTTGCCCAGACTCCTCCTGCAGGAAGGGCCAATTGAAGAGGAGGGGGCGGGGCTTCGGGCAGCTGCTCTCTGGACTCTGCCACTACTTACGTTCCTGTATGCTGCACTCCTGGGCCATGTTTTCTTTGCTCTTGTAAAATGGAAACTTTCGAGAGAGGCGGAAACTCTTTTTACGTTTCGTTTTGATCGACTGTGAAAGAACATGAAGATGGAGGGGAAGGACAGAAGAAAAAAAAAACAGAACAATGGATTTTAAAGCATGCAAGAAAAACTAAAATGGAGACAATGGTGAGCGAGCTAAATAAAAGACCATCTCTCACAATGGAGTCTATGAGATTAAATGAAAATTGATGTAAGAGGAATATTATGTTTACAGGAAAAATGTTGTAGGGATGTTAGAAGTTTCTACCTAGTCCAGCCTCACACCGTTCACTGGCACTTCCTAAGGAACAAAGGTCACTGGAGCCTTCTGGACATATGTCCTAAGGTGCCACTGACAGACACAGAGTCATCTACTCTGTGCCTCTCTTCCCTCTACAGCTCCGGAAGTTCTTTGGCCTGCGAAGCTCATAGAAGAAAAGGGGTGAATGAAGAGCCCTCCTGCCTCATGTATTCTGAAGGGAGGTAGGAGCTCTGGACTGGGCATCCCAGCCAGATACCAGGTTCTGCTCAAGGTACCCACAGTTCCAATGGGGTGTGTAGCCAGGGAGATATCCACAAATGGTTGAATCTTTCCCAGGCAAGTCAGCCAACTCCAACACATCCTCCATAGCCAGTAACCCAGGTGGAGGGGCCCAGACTAGCCGTAGACTGTAAGCACTCCCTCTGTCTTTGCTTTCTGAAAAATAATCAATTTCCTGACAGGACAGAGACAGCCCCCTGAAAAAAAAATGCATTCTTCTGTGTCCCCAGGTTCTCTCATACAGCAGAACAAACCTAAGCCTCTCACCTCTCTTCATGTTCTGGCTGATTTTCTTAGGGGTCAGTGCCCACTTACCCTGTTAGACTCAATCATCCCCGTCCTGGCATGGAACTTCACAGTTTTCAATCGAGCTCGCTCTTTCTTTTCCACCCTGTTTGAGAGTCAGAAAGAAGTCCTGTTGTTGCCAGCACACGGTCTTAGCCATTCAGTAGGCATGGCAGTCACTCTCTGGCTCAGTGCACGCAACAACCTGAATACCCACTCTCAGAAGAGCTCTTCAAAAAGGCATGATCAGGAACACATGCCATTTTCCAGGAACTTACAGACGGCAGGAAAGCAAGGCAGACATCAGCAAGAGGCCAGGGAAGGTCTCGCTCACAATGGTGACAACTCACCTCTTCTTACTGGGGATCACACCAATCTGCTCACTCTCTCCATGTGGGGTCACCAGCCTTGCCTGCCACCACTCATCATCAGAGGCATTAATGACATGCAGGATGTCACCGTAAGAGAAGCTGAGCCCCTGGCTTGGTAGGCAGCTGTCCCGAGTCCGGTCATAATCAAACAGGGCCCTGAAACACACAGCAGAAGATGAAGTCATCACCTCAGCCCTCTGGTCTTGGAGACGGGTGCCTGGACAGCCTGGCGGAGGAAGGCCAATCCCCACAGCACAGACATGGCAGCTTCGCATCAAACCGAAAGGCCTTCTCTGGGATATTGCATCCTTCTTTCAATCAGTCAAATGGTAAACACACCTCATTTTCAAGAAACACCCCATTTTCCCTAAAAAGGGAATGAGGGAAATCTATGAATTCCAGCTTTGCGATATAAGGAGGCAGTCCAAAATAGAGCACACTGACTAGGCCTCATTCATCCTGAGAAACTAGCTCTACCGATGGATCTGTCAACTGACAGACACACTTTTGAAAAGTACTTGAAGATTAAAAAAAAAGGGTTAACTACAGTCCCAAAGAGTGAAAGGTAAGAGCCAATCACAGGCTGAAACCCCCAAACCATGAACCAAATTAAACCTCTCTTCCTTTCAGTGGTAGATAGCAGGTGGTTTGTTCCAGCATCAGGAAAGTTGACTAATACACATGCTCTTGTACATTGTGTTACATGTTATAAATAGAGTAGAGGAAGAGGAAAGAGGAAGGTGGGAGAAGGTAGGTAGGGAGCTGTGCCATGTAGGCCTATGGACACAGAGGAGATCAGCTTGGGGATAACTGGAAGTCAGGACACAAGTGAAGTTGGAAATAAAGCCCGGGGCAAATTTTGGAAGGCCTTGAATAGATATAATCCAGTGGCCACTGAAAATTTGAGAGCAAGGAATTAGTGCAACAAAAGAGCCTTAGAAATAGGCATCTGTCTTCATATGTAATGGGACAATGAGAGAAGCAAAGATTTGGGGGCAAATATAACCAAGCTCCAAGTTCAATCCTGACCCAGCCCTGAAAAGACTCATCTAGTACTTGATAGCAGCTGATTTCCATGCACTAACTCACCTGAGAGAGTCTCTTTCTGGTATCCAGTGGAACCACTTCCCCTATGAAATCATGGCCAGTGCAGGGCTTTCAGGGAGAAGTTGTATTTTCTTTTCTTCCTGTATTCCAGGCTCTATCCATCTACTTCACATCTTTTTTTTTTTTTTTTTCTTGAGACAAGGTCTCACTTTGCAGTTCAGGCTGGTCCTGAACTCAGCCTCGAACTCAGCAATTCTCCTGCCTCTGCCTCCCAAGTGCTGCTGGTATTATTACAGGTGTGAGCCACCATGCCCAGCATTGTTGTATGTGGTTACCAGGGACTGAACCAGACCCTTGCACTTGCAAGAAAGGCACTGGAACCATTGAGCTAAATCCCCAGCCGTACTTCACATCTTCTAACAGAGGTGTTTTCATACTTTTGCACACACAGCTCAGAGCCTATCCTGAGTGTAGTTCCTATACTTCCACTTCTACTTGGAATCTGGTGGTCTGGGGCTCAGCTGGAGGTTCTAAGTCCAATAGATCATGTCCCATGTGTAACCCCAAATAAAAGAAAATATAGCAAAACACCAGAGTAGTGTACCCATCTACTTTACAGTTCTTGAAACAGAACCCTTAAAGCTCAGTGTCAGAGTTGGGTGCGGGGGGTGGGGCACACCTGTAATCTTAGCACCCGGGAGGCTGCACCAGAAAAACTGCAAGTTTGAGGCCAGCCTGGGCTACGTGGAAAGACTGTCACAAACAAATAAACTGATGTCCAATGATTTGAAAATGAACATACCCAAACTTTTAACAAAATCTCTTTATTTCCCTAAATATGCCCACTTAGTGAAGTAAGAATAGAGGCAGAGGTCAACAGGTGAGGTGGCAGGCTGCGCAAAGGTGTGAATCGGGACACGTTCACACCACCCAAAGTCCATTTGTGCTGCGTCAAGGCAAGTGCCTGTCAGCCATGTCCACGAAGATCAGTGTGTAAGACAACCTCACTCTAAGTCAAGATGAGAAACACTGCCACTGTCGGCTTCAAAATTTGAGACCAGAACTTGGATTAAACACATATTAGTTTGAGAAAGATGGAAGATGTCAAAAGGGATTAGGAGAGTACATATAAGATTAGGATACAAGGTTTATTGGTTACAATTTTAAATATATATATATATGTATGTATACGCATCTCTCAGAAATATGCCTAACCTTTGGCGACCATAGTAACTAGCTGGAGAAGATATGATAAAGTTAATGTAAACATGTCCTCTGGATGTCTAATTATTTGTAATTATTTGTAATTTTTAAACATCTAAGATTTAAGTAAAATTAATATAATAGTTGATCTCCAAGATAAATATCGAGTACCTTACAATGTTAAAAGACATATTGCTTAAGCTAAATAAAAATAAAATTAAAAAATTACATTTTTCCACAAGACTGCCAGTTGACACCAGTACATGTTGGGAATTGTGTTCCTTTTATAGTTTTCAAAAAATGTATGTCAATTAATCAGAAAGTGGGGAAAGAAATATATCAGACATTGGCGTGAGTCATTTACCTCGGAAGAGGTCCACGCTTGGCTCTAAAACTCCTGGCAAACAAGGCCAAAAAAAAAAGAGGGGAGAGTGGTATAATTCCATTTTCCCCATAAAAAGTGGTACTTGCATCCATCTGGATTTTGTTTAATGAATTTATGAGTGGTGAATGAACAAGGAATACTGAACAACATGACGGACAATGCTGTTTTCAACTATGACTTTGTTAAAGATGTAGAAGCACCATATCTGAATTTAAAATTCTGAACTCTAATATTTTCAGTTGTAAATGAAAAAGCTGAATTAAGAATTTCCTTTTCTATCAATCAGAACTGCAAATAGCAAAGAATACTGCAGAAAACTGGATCCTCAGAGGTCACTTTGTCCAATTTTCTATCTAATAAAGAAAATTCCTTTGCTATTCTCCAAGTTTCTTGCCAACTGTAGCATTTACTGAGTTGGGTCCTTTCCTAGTTCTTCTCTAACAGGCTAAACACTCCTAAGTCCTTCACATTTTCTTCCTTTGTCACAATCATGATTTGTTTTTCAAAACCATGATGTGGATTTTTTCTGAATCCACTCGGTCTCTTTGCCTATTGTACCAAGAGCTTGAAAGCTTTTTCAACGATATTGAAAGCCAGGCCCAGATATGCACAGGGCCTCATGTGGAATGGCACGGCAAGGTGGGCAACTCACAGACTGAGGCTTTTAAATCTCGGAAGATTTCATAAGGTCTTAGTCATAGTCATTGTATTGTGTTGGGGTTTTTTAATGCTAATTTTCCATTTGGGTATGTCTAGCAAATGCCACATTGTTCCATTTTTTCAATATTTCCTGAGTCATCTTTCTATGGGGCACTGTGTTGGATATACGGGAAATACAAAAGCAGTGTAAGTAAGCTCTGGGCCTTGTGGAGCTTCCTGCCTGCCAGAGGTACAGTAAGCGGACTGCGTCGTAGCAAGAAGCATAAAAAGGGGTTAAACAAAGGCCTAAAAGCACTCCCAGTATAAGATCACATCTGGTTTGGGAAGTTTCAAGAAGATTTGCATTTTGAATTGGGCTTCAATGAAGGATCAAGATTTCCAAAGGAAAAAGCACAGTGGGGCCTAATTGCGGACAGCCTGGCCCATTCAGCCAAGGAGTGCGACATTCACTTAGGAGGCCTGTGTCATCTACCTCATTGCCTTGAATTTTATTACTGCTGGGCTAAACTTGCACGTGGGAATGAACCCGGTAAAAGAGAAGAGTCAAGTGTTAAAGTCAAATCTTTTACATGCCATGTTTTTCATGTAAGCAGAAAAGGTATGTAAATTAGACCTTATTAAATTTTAAAAATCTGTCAACTACCTTCTTAAGATCTTTAAGAAGCATGCTAAACTGCAGCCGTCTACCAGGGAGACTCTGTCAGGAACAGCCCGGTATCCTAGTGAGGTGACGGCAGGCACACCTCGATTTAGTCTGGTGAAAGGAAAGAGCAGCCCACTTCAGGGCAGTCCCTGACATTTCCTCCATCCTCTCCTCGTGTTCTGGGCAGGCTCTAAGGATGTCAAGGTAAATACCGCCCTTTGGAAGCCAGACTGACACCCACTGACCCAAGTGAAAGCCTGCACATACGTGGTCCAGATGACACGGCTGCCGACCAACCATTGTAACCTCTGACTCAAAAGAAAGTAAGCAGGAAAAAGGCACACTTATTTGTGTTCACACCCTAAAAGAAGGCTGCAATGAACCAATCTGTCATTCTGCATGTGTATCTATTCTGTGCGTGAGCTTACCTGACAAGAAGGTAGGTGGGGAGACTGGACACCTCAGAAACCCCTTATTCTTTCTAGGTCTAGATTAAAAAAGATGTCTTGGGAGCCTCTGAGTTAACAACAGGAGAGGTCAGTGAGAAACACTGTCCTGAGAGGACAGTGCCTACATCAAGATTACCACTCAGACCACAGCGACAGTGCTCCATGTACGGGTCAGGTGACTTCTCAGCCCTGAACACATTCCCCCTCAGTCATGGCCATGCATCTCTAAGAAACTAGAGCAAGCCAGTTTTTGCAGGTTTCTAGGTATTCCTGAAACTTTTAAAACATCTAGACCAGACCAGAAAAATGTATTGCTTTTTAAGAGCAGGATAAAGAGTGGGGCCCAGGAAAAATGAAGTGACAGCAGGCAACAGGGAAGCCTTCCGGGGCCACGCCAGCACACTGACTGGGGGGACACAGGCTGCCAGGTGTGCAGAGTGGAGTCTGAGCGCCTCCGCCTAGAGGCCTTCATTTTCCAGCTTTCAAGGCCACTTCCTGCCTCCCAAGGAGAAGGCGTTCCCAAAGGCCTTAAAAGCTATGCTGCTTAAAGGACCTTTCAAATGTCCCCTGTGAGAGGCACACACCCACTCACTGGGCTAATGCACACCGGGCTCTGGGGGACTTTGCCAGGCTTCCTTTCAGCTGGATGCTCCCTGCTGGATGGGAAAGCAAGACTGTAACTGGCTCTAAGTAAGGAGATTACTAAGTAAAGTCTTTGTAGTTCAAATCCTAAATCTGGGGCTTGGGTCTGGGTCTGAAAGGCTGAGACAATTCTAAGCACCTGGCACAACCACCTCGGTGTACTACAAACCGTAACGCAACAAAAATGGCAATTACCAAACAAACTGGTCAGGTCGGTTTCTTCTCAATACAAAGCAAACAAGAATATTTTAACATTAATGACCTCAAAGGCTAAGGGGCTATTTCCAGCTAAACTCACCTAGTACTGTGCCCATCTTCCTACACGCAGCCCAGGCCATCTGTCCACCCCGAGAATCTGAGACTCAACTGTCAATCCCCTCACCTCCCTCAATGACTCCTCCAAGTCTCTCCCCGCTTTGTGACCTGCCTATCCACAGTTTCTTCTTCCAAATGTATATCATACAACACCTTTCCTTATATTTTCTACTTATTTCAATTTAATCCTCACACGGTTTTTTTGAGCATTCATAGAAGCCAACATAGAAGCTTTTAGTGGAATCGGGGATGGTGGCACATACCTGTAATCCCAGCACTCGGGAAGATGAGGCAGGAGGATTGCTGTGAGTTCAAGACCAGCCTGGGCCACCTGGTAAGTTCAAGGCCAGTCTGAACTACACAGTGAGAGCTTGTCTCAAAAAAAAAAAAAAAAAAAAAACCCAAAATGAAACAAAAAGAAGACCTTAGTAGACTAAAACCAAGGCCAGTGATCTACATGAGATTCTGAAGGCTTATGAATGGCACATAAGACCGAGGTAATGAACAGAAAGACCTTCCCATTATCAGCCTCACAGTGTGCCCTAGTAGAAAGTGAGATACAGGATATTACTTTCTCCCTTTGGCCAGGAAGTACTGGATCAAGGGCACATATTATTTGGGCAGCCCATTCTTTGCCTGGCTATATAATGTATGCACAGAAAACTATAAAGCAGCAGTCACTCATCAGCCCTTGACCTGGGTAAGAAGATTAGAATTTCCAACAGCTGAGCTGAGGATTTAGCTCAGTGGTGCTGGGCCTGCCTGGCAAGTGCAAGGTCCTATGTTTGATTCCCAGTACTGCAAAAAGGGGGGGAAAAGTTAAAATCCAATAGTTTCTGAAGAGCAGCCTACAATGCCAAACCTGAGTGCTCAGGTAGACACAGAGTGGGTCATCCTGAGAGGAGACAGCACGGTGAGTCAGGCTCCACAGTACACCTTGAAAGGTGCATGGAGAGCAGACAAGGGGACCTGCTCCTTGGTCTGTCTCAAAGCTTTGTGCCTTAAAGGGCAACTGTGAAGTTGGAGAGACATTCAAGGACAAATCAATCCATAATGGGCAACTGTTCAGGGCTGAGAGGGCTGCAGACAACAGGATGAGCTGAGGCATTATGAATACAGGCCAAGAATTGGTGTTTGGGACAAGGCAGTTCCAAAAATCACTAATGTAGGAAACTGACCCACCCTCTGGTAGTCCTGAACACTTACATACATTGTTGTTGCTGTCAAAATACATGTTATCAGGGCTGGTGTTATAGCTCACCAGTAGAGGCTTGCCTAACATGCACGAGGCCCCAGGTTTGATTCCCTATCATCACAAACACATACTTACGTACATACCCACATACGCACACACAGGTAAACATACATACTATCATCGCCCCCAAATTCTATCAGATAGTGAAATTTGTCAATATTGCCACGTTGGCATCTTAATCCCTTACTGTAGCTCGTTAATGAAGAAGACAAAGTTCAACTCTACCAAGCACCACCTTGGGCAAAGGACAGAGCAGTTGCACAATTAATGTATGCTACTGACCGGATGGAGTGCTCATCAGCCTTCATTGATGACCAAGCCAATATTTTTGCTATTGTTTCTTGAATCAAGGCAGCAGATGCCCCAACATGACCTCCTCCCCAGAGTGGGAAGGAGACTGTCATAGCAGATGGCCAGATGCAAGGCAAGGACTCCCCAACTGTCTGCTTACTATCCTGAGGTTGCAAAGAATGCAGCCAGCCTAACCTGAGAGACTTGCAAAGGTTATGCCTACATTTGTACTATGAGCCTCTTGATAATCTTTGCAAGACAAGATGCTTCATTCATTCATTCATTCATTCATTCACAAAATAAATAAAATCAAAGTCATCCATAGCACTCTAATCTACCCACATTTTTGTACTTCCTGCTCATGCAAATGAGCTGAGTTAAACACCTGCTCAATGCTGAGCCAGAGACTCCAAACAGGTATCTTTTGTGGTCTCTCTCAGCCAGCACATCCATCTGCAGAGCAAAAACCCTGGGCTGCGCAGACAAAGGGGCATGGCTGATCTTGCTGATCCATTTAAGATCTGATTCTATGTACTAACTTCCTATGACGAAGGTAATCATTACGTACTGCAAATGTGTACTAATAAAAATGATCTGATTCTAGTATGGTGAGGGGTGAGGAAGGCTTTTCTTTCTTCTTTTTGTTTATTGGTACCTTCTAGGTAGACATTATGACGACATTCTTCACTGGGGTTTTGTACCTGTACCTGTACCTGGGTCTCATTATGCGGCCCAGGCTGCCTTAATCTCACAGTGATCCTCCTGCCTCAGCCTCTCAAGTGCTGGGATTATAGACCTGCACCACCAGACTCAGTGGCTTTTCTCATTAAGTCCCTCATGACTTTGAAAGCTTTTAATGCTTTAAACCAAATTCCATTTCCCAAACATTTATCCTTCCTCCTTCTTGCATTTGCTCGACATATGCTGTCACTCCATGGCTAGTGCAGCTGTAGATACTCAAGGTTTCTTCACCTACTCTAGCTTCAGTGCGGCTGTAAGAGGCATCATTTACTTCAAAATAGCTTTGCAAACCTAAGTACTGCAGAAGGTGATGGATACTCAGGGGAAGGGAGGAAAAACATGTCAGAGACGAGAAGAACTGGAGATGAAACCCAAACTGAAAAGGTTGCCTTTGCTTTAACTATGGACTAGTCAATCTTTTCTGCTGCTGCCATCAATCTACCCCTGCCCCATGCCCAAATTCTTAGCTGTGAGCTCCACAACACACAACTTAAAGAAGTGATGTGTTCAGACAGTCTCATGATAGGGAAATTAATGTCTACTGTGGCACACAAGCCATCAGCCTTGAGCATCCTGGTTCTTGTCAGTGTTATACATTTCCTTGAACCTGATGAATCCCAATCAGTAGACAAGGAGCTTGGGATGTGTATTTTTACCACACTATAGCCAGTTTCTATCAGCAAGGCAGAGAGAAGCTGAAAGAATCACACGTTACAAGTCAGAACAACCCAGTAAATATTCCACTGTGGGAACTTCTTAGCTGTCTAACTGGACTCTTTTTTCTCATCTGCAAAACAAGAAATCAATGTCTATTCTGGACCATTATTAAAAAGATTTTAAGAGCCATTTAAAGGGAATGACAAAGGTCGTGATGTACACTGGGTGTTTGTCCCTAAATGTTTATTCCCCTTTCACCTGAACACACCGAGGAATTATGAAAAGCTTGAGCAGATCAGATCCAGCAGATTATTGCTTTAGCTTCGATTCGACCTCTGTGCAACACCTGGGCAGGCAGTCACCAAGTCTCTTCTGTAACCCTCCCGTGACAATAGACCAAATTGACTCATCCCGGAAGCAGCACGTTTCACCTCAGACAGTTCTCATCGTGAGCGCTTTCTTCTTTACATTGAGCAAAGATGTGCCCCGGGTGACAGGACAAATCTAATCCCCTTTGCATGTCAGAGGCTGAGGCAATTAACTCAAGGAAGCGGGGAGAGGGGGGCCCATTTGGACATGCTGCTTATTTGAACACTGGGAGGACAGCTTTATATATGCACATGTCCAGTGTGCCTCTGAGATGCCGGTCCAGCGTTCAGTACATAGATCAGGACTGTCATTTACAATGGCAGGCTCTGAAGCTGTAAAAATAAATGGCATTGCCATTTTAGGGGTAGGGCTGCTGAAAGGTAATCAAGAATGGTCAGCAAGGTAGACAGGAAGCCGTTAAAGAAGAAAGCAACTTGTGGCAACATATGTACTGGAGGGGTCAGCCCAGTGTCGGAGAGCCAGGGAATCAGTCATTGCATTTGATGACCAACAGGTCCTCACTGATCCCTGACCAAGAGACCAGCCTCTTTCCTCTGGAGCCTTCCGGGGCCGCTGGGAAGCACACCACTGTGCCGATTTCCCATGGGGCTACTGAAGAAGTGTCTGGATGTTAAGACAGATTTCTCCAAATGAGACTCCTAGGCTCAGATCTTATGGGAAAACACTGCTAGACAGTCCCTCTTGGACATTAATCACAGTAAAGAACTTCATTTAGCTGTTTCAGTTTGCATTTGCCCAATGACCAAAGAACTGATTTTTCATGAGGAACTAGTGTTTCTTGGTTCCATATTCGATAAATGCAGTGAACAAAGCAGAGGAAGAAGATGATAGTCTAAGGGACTCCTAGTATCAAGGGATTTTTTTTTTTTCATTTTAGGAATGGAAAACATATATGCTCACATGCAAATGAAAAAGAACCGAGTATAAGGTAAAATATTAAGACAGGAACTGAAGGGAAGTGAGCCAACCCAGGCTCCATACAGGAGTTAACCCAGCAAAGGGCCTCAGCTCACTGCTATAGTCATAAAGCATTTCCCTGACTGAGTTTAGCAATCACAATCTCCATTCGAAACCATATTGACTTTCCCCAGAGGATATAGATGTCACTTAGACAAGATTAACTATGGACCGATTATATAAAAGGATTCACTAGAAACAGAATCAGAGCATGCCCTGTCTTCCCCCGAGCTGGGCTGACCATATCTCTTGCCTGGGCCACAGAAGGTGTTCTAGATCGAGAGCCAATACCGCACTCCCCCTGCCCAGGCAGGGTAGGCTCTAGCACAGGATAGGCGGAGAGGAAGAAGCTAAAAATAAAGCTCTCTAAAGAAACTGTCTTGCCTAAAGAGCAGCTTCCCACGCACGCTGGAGTGCCACATCTGCGGGGGCTGGAAGCACAGGAACGGAACAATCCTGACCAAGTCACATAAGTATTATCCGTTTGGGGGTGACGGCACATCTCACATTCCCCCATCAGTGGAGGCAGGGTCTCGGCTGCAGACCAGAAGCAAGGACTTTTCATTTTATTTTTTTATTTTTTATTTTTTTGAGACAGGATCTCACTATGTAGTCCAGGCTGGCCTTGAACTCACTGTGTAGCCCAAGCTGGCCTTAGGCTCAGAGCAGTGCTCTGGCCTCAGCCTCCGAGTGTGGGGATTGCAGGGCTGTGCTGCCACGCCCAGCAGCAAGGCTTCATTGACAGCAAACAGACCCTTCTTTCTGGGAGGGAGACTCCAGTCTTCTTCCCTTTACAGCAACATGTGAGCACAGTAAATCTTTTCCATGTACAAAGAGTAGAGTTGAGAGTTCACTCTAGAAAAGAGGCCCAGGGATTCGAGCGGGCTTTAGGTTCAGAGACGGCTCCCTCAACTCTGCTCCCTGCAGTCGGGTCAGGGACTACACACCATCTGGGGAAAAAGAAAAGCGAGCTCCCGGAGAACTGCAATTAGCATTGACATCGGTTAGCTTTCATCATCTCGCACCCCAAGGACAGAGCAATTGTCATGTTGCCAGGCAACTAGCAAATATAGTCTCCCCGCCTCCAGCAGGTATCAGAGGCCACCAGAAAAAGTCCAACCACAGAGTTTCAAACAACCCCACGCCTAAGCATTGAAAACACCTTGCTGCTGCCGGCTCTGGGGAGTAATCCTACCAACACTTTCTCTAAGAGTTTTGACCTTAATGAGGTACAGTGGACTTACAACCAGACTGCTGGAGTTTTGCCAAGAAGCCGGGGCAGGAAGAAGGAAATGACTCCTAATTCTAAGAGGAGTTTATTGGGTTCCTTCAGTTCAACACCCCAAGAGGTTTGCACCTGGCCTGGCAGTACCATACTGCACCATCAGAGTCAGAAACTCCACCTCTGATCACATCACCAAATTGCTTTTGGGGGCAGTCGCTCAATTTTATGTATCTGTTCCCTTCACCCCTCCCTTCCTAGGGAGCACACACCAGCTCGTCCCACGACTCACAGGCACAGCAGACCAGTACAGCCAGCAGTGAAGAGGGGCGGAAGCACCATGAAACACCCAGAATGCACCAGTCTGTCAGTGCTTTGATCTCTCAAAAATGTACTGTACCAGACTGCAGTGATGACATGCTCCAATACAAATCCTGATGTCTAATATCCATATGTGGAAGGGTGTGGGGTGCCAAGTTTTCCCCTCAAAGCACAGATTGCAAGCGAAGTACTATACTTTGAACATTCAAGTGTTATTTGAATGCTGACTAGCAATAGTTACCCACCAATCTTTACAATGAGAGCAAACTGAAATTTTCCTATACTGAGTCATTTGTGAGCAAAAGGAAGAAGCCAGCTCCCAAAAGGAAAGAGATACTGACCATAAAATATACAACCTGAGGACACAGTGCAAAGTGTTATTTTAGTACTGGGAGTACACACTCCCTAGCCCACAAGTTAAACAAGAAGGGCTGGGCTGGTGCAGAGCGGCCTTCAGCCAGTACCAGGCCCAGTGCTTACCTGACATACAAGGACCTCTTCTCACTTGTACGAAGAGACCCAGACCCAGAACTCATGCTGCTGTTCATCATTTGTTCTCGCAAGTCATGTATCTTCGACTCAAAACGACTGTACTCTGTCAGGGATACAAGGGAAAAGACAAAAAAAAAAAAAAAGAATGAACACAAGGATCTCCCCTGAGCCTATGTCCTGTGGCCGAAAGCCTGCTTTTACTCAAAGCAGCTACCGCTGGCCCAATCTTTGCTTTGATAAGCAGCGTCCCTTCTCCAAACATAGAAAGACAGACTTTTCTCCACCCTCAGCCACACAGAAAGAAAGAGAACACCTGGTAAAAGGACTTACATTTGGGCATGTCAAATGGAAGCAGCTCTTACTATCTCAAAATCTCACTGATCCTTTAAAAAATAATGACTGTGAGGGCCAGGGATTTAGCTCAGTGGTTCCAGCACCTGCCTTGCGAGCACAAGATCCCTAGTTTGATCCCTGGTAACTATATACAACAATGCTGGATGTGGTGACTCACACTCACCAGCAATCAGAACCACATATCACAGTGTTGGTCATGGTGGCTCACGTCTGTAATACCAGCACTCAGGAGGCAGAGACAGGAGGATTGCTGTGAGTTCCAGGCTCGCCTGGGCTACATACTGAGCTCAGGGCTAGCCTGAACTACAAAGTGAGATCCTATCACAAACAAAACAAAACAAAACAAAACAAAAAAATGATTGCATGCTATACAGGCGGAGTGCTTGGACCAGTGGGCTGGCCCCCAAGCAATGCCACAGCTCCTGATTCCACACCTTGGTTCAGCTACCACCAACCTGGAGCTGGCTCTGGATTGTTTCCCCTCCACATGAGACAGCAAAAGTCCCAGCCAAACAAGGCACCTGCTCTTGGACCAGGCAAAAGTCAGGAATAGGGGATTCAACATGGTTGACAGAGGTGGAGTCACATCATAGCTGAGAAATATCCCCTGAGAAGGAAGGATCTGGAAGGCTCAGCAGCAGTTGAAACTGCAAGGAAAACAACACAGGATACTGCCCCCAAAGTGGCCTTTTCATAATAAACAGTTGGTGAGTGACGTTGGTCCAGCACCTGCTGCCACAACTGTAGAACAAGAGCTGGCAGGGCCACAATTATAGGGAAACGCTCAGCATCCATATCCATGACCCAGAGCAGCCCCTTGGCCAAACTCGTGCTCCACACTGTCAAGTCCCCAGCGTGCACCAGGGAAGGCCAGCCACAGGAGACGGCAGGGGGTTGAAGAGCAGGCTGGATGGAGTCCTGCTGAGGGGCTGGGGCTGGTGAACACGGACCCAGGGCCTGCAGTCAGAGTCCAGGTCCAGCCAGAGGTACACAGTAATGGCAGCTCACAGTGGTGACCTGTCCCCACTGTAAGTAGACATCTCTGCCCAGCACTGTTCTGCGGTGCACTGCCACCTCAGACTTCCAGTGTGAGCAAAGTCACGGCTTGGTTGGAGCTTGCTCCTGAGTCCTAGGCTGTGCAAAAGAGCCACATATCCAAAACAATAGCAAACTTTATTGCATGTATTTATTTATTTTTGCTGTTTTCCTCTTTTATTTAGCCTCCTACATAGTTTTATTCCATTATTAGCTCCATTAAGAGTGCACATGTGTTTCTTTCTCTTACCCTTTTCTTTTTTTTTTTTTTTTTTTTTTTTTTTTTTT
>PVIR01022289.1:0-28394 GCA_004026965.1 Petromus typicus
AAAAAAAAAAAAAAAAATCCTTGGGATTTTTTTCTAGGTGGATAAATACATTATTTTGATAGAGATGTTTTATTTCTTTTCTCATCTGAAACCCATTTTTAAAAAAGCATGTCTTGCTGTTCCTGTTAGTCTTCCGGCACAATACTGAATCAGAGTGATGAGGGGAAGTGTTCCTTCTGATTTCCTGATGGCAGGAGGAAAGCAATAGGTCCTTCACCATTGAGTGTTATGCTGCAGTAGGTTTTTATACATGCCTTCTATTCCATTGGGGAAGGTCCTAATTTAATTTCGAGTTGGCCAAGACACTTCTTTCTTCATTTCTTTCCTCTTGAAATATCATGAATGCATCACGAGATTTTTTTTTCCTTGCATGTACTGTTAATATTGTGTGGCTTTTCTTTTTTTTTTTTTTTACTCTGTTAAATAGTGAATTGCACTGTTTTTTATTTTTATTTTTTAAATTGAAATATTTATTGGTACATTACATATACACATCATGATTGCACTCAACAATGAGAATTTGTACCAGTAGATGACACAACTTAATTCTCACTTTTTCCCATACCCCTACTGACCTTACCACCGCTGTCCCTTATATACATAAGCTCTGTTTCCTTTCTTTTTTGTTATAATCTCATTATTTTCCCCTCATTATTTATCCCTTCACCCCATTTCGCTTTGAGTGCTTTTTCAAAATATATAAATACATTCTAGAACTCATTTACATCTTTATTTTCTCATACCAGAGAAAAGGTATGATATTTACACATCTGTGACCTATGTATTTCATTTATGAGGATGTCCTCAAAGTACATCCATTTAAGTATAAATGATTCAATCTTATCACTTTTTATGGCAGAGTAAGATTCCATTTTGTAGAAGAACCACAACATTTTTTATCCAGTCTCCAGTTGATGGACATTTTGGTTGTTTCCAAGATCTAGCAATCACAAACTGAACTGCTATAAACATGGGTGCACAGATGTCGCTGTGATATAATTTAATATCTTTTAATAATTTAATAATATTAATTATTATTAATATTAATATATTATCGTTATAATATATTATTTAATATATTAATTATAATTAATTATAATTATAATTATAATATTAAAATATTATTAATATTAATATTATCTTTTAATAATTTAAATTATTAAATAATTATTATTAATAATTTAATTCTTTTGTGTATATACCTAGTAGAGGAATAGCAGGGTCAAATGGCACCTCTAATTGTAGTTTTTTGGGGACTCTCCAAACTGATCTCCACAGGCGCACTGGTTTTTAAATGGCAAATCATCCGCCATTCCTGGAAAAACTCCTCTTTGAGTTGTGAAGTATTATTTGTGTACACAAGGAGTTTAATTACTTACTATTTAGTGGAGTATTTCTATATCAATGATCAAAATGGATATTGTTTTACAGTTTCCCTTTACTTTCTGTAGTCTTTGATTACGAAAGGTCATATCTGTGCTGGTTTCATGAAAGAAGTTAGAAGTCTTCTCTATTCTGGAAAATGTTATATGGAACCCAGTCTTAGTATTTCCTTATGTATTTGAATAAGAATTTAGTTGTGAAGTCATCAGGTTCTAGAGTTTATTTTGGAAAGCTTTTCGCAGTAAGCTTTACTTATTTGTTGGATATTGGACTATTCAGTGATTTCTTTCTCTTTTGAGTGAACTTTGGGAGGGTCTTACGAACCGTCTTTGATAGTGTCTTTCATTCATCTAAGTTGTCAAATTCATCTACGTAAAGCTCGTTTTTGTAGAATTTCCTCATTATCCACTCCCCGTCTGAATTTTTCTGTGGTTTCCCTTTCTATGCCTCATGTTAATTTGTATCTTTCTTCCCTTTCTTCCTCAATCTGGTTAGAGTTTTATGTGTATTTGTTATTTTTTGAAACAAGAGTTTTGGGTTTCATTGATTTTTCTTTTTTGTTTTTCTGTTATTAATTGATTTTTTGCTATTTCTCGCTTTCTGCCCAATTCTTTACATTTATTTTGCGTATCTTTATCTACTTCCTTAGGTTGTAAGACAAAAGCATTGATTTGAAACCTTTATTTCCCACCCATTTAGTGGGAACATCTCACACATTTAGAGGGAAAAATATGATGAACAGTTTTGTTATGTCTCTCAATTTCGGTACATTTTATTTTCATTTTTGTTCAGTTTAAAATATTTTCTAGTGTCTCCCGAGTGTCTCTTTGGCAGTGGGTTACTTCGCAGCATGTTATTTCATTCGCACCCCTTGGGTGGATTTTCAATTATCCCTCTTTCCTTGCTTTCTGGTTTAATGCTGTTTTGGCCACAGATTATGCTTGAATACTTTTAATTCTTTAGCATTTAAGATTTCTACCTTAGTGAATAGTACCAAAGCGTTTTAGGCAATATGTCTAGCTTTCTACTGTGTCAAATAAAGAGTTCTATAAATGTCAATTAGATTATGAATTGATAAAACTCAGTCTTTCTATATATTCTGTTTTTCTGTTTGTTTATTCTATTGATGACTGAGAGAAAAGTATTAGTCATTAACTATAATTGGGAAATTTTGCCTATGTCCATGTTATCAGCTTTTATTTTCTGTATTGTATGGCTCTGTTAACTGCATGAATATTTAGAATTGTTTCCCCCCACCCCCCGGGAGACTTGAATCTTTTTTCATTATGTACATGAGTCTTTTTCATTATGTACATTTTCTCTGTCTTGGACATTTTCTTTATTCTCACTTTGTCTGCTATTAATATATTCATTCATTCCAGCCTCCTCTCCTTTTCCTCCTTTTGTCCTTTTTTTGGGGGCCAGGTACTGACTGGCGACTGAACCCAGGGCCTTTGCACTGAACCCAGCCTCTTTGCATTTTTAAAGTTTTAAGGCTGAGTCTCACTATGTTGCCTAGGTTGAACTTCTCAAACTTGAGATCCACCTGCCTTAGTCTCCCAGAGTCCTGGATTACAGGTGTGTGCCACCACTCCTGGGTCAGTTCTTTCATTAGTGTCTGCCTGGTACATCTTTGTCCATTTCATTATTTTTAGCTTTTAGGTTAAATGGATTTTTTTAGGTAGTACATAATTGAATTCTTTAAAATTTTAGTCCAATACTATGTCATTTAATTGATATATTAGATTGTTGACATTTAGTATAATCATTGATATAGTTAGAATAGGTTTACTGTTTTACTAATTTTCTACTCATTCTTTTTGTTTTCATACTTTTGCTTTTCAGTTTTGCTTTTTTGTATTTATTTGAATATTTAGAATTGTATTATGATTCTATAGTGTTTAAAAAATATATCTCTTGGTACTGTTTTTCTAGTATTGATTCCTTATGGTGTAAAGAAAAAAATATCTATTCACTTTTTGACCTTTTGGCTAAGATCAAATACAAAATATATATATTAAATTTTATAATGTCTACTTAATACTTTATCACTTTAGACAAAATGAAAATGCCTTAGGACCCTATACCTTTTCTTATCTTTGACATATAGTATTTGTAATATTTATCATGTCTACCTATTATGAGATTTTAGATTCTATTAAATCTATTAAACTGTATTGTATCTTTTATGTCAGTAATTTTACATGTCCTAACAAGCTTTAAGACTAACAATGCTGCATTTCATTTACTGAGGTATTTACAATTTCTGATTTCCTTTCTTTATTACTGATTCTCCTAACTTTCATTTTGTACTTCATCAATATGTTGCTTCCTGTTGCTCTTTTCTCCCCTTGAGCAGGCCCAGTGACATCAGCGCCACCTTGGATGTGGAGGCCAGAGACTGATGGGACTTCTCAGTCAGAAGGGTGGGTGAAGACTGGCGCTTGGGGGAGCCATGACATGAGCAAAGTCCCCGCACCAGCCTCAGGGTCACCTTGGGCAACAGGAAGCAGCTCAGGAATCTAGATATGATTGTAAAAGGTCTGTCCTATGTGGTTTGCTGAGTTTCTTTGTATCTATACATTTTTACCTTTCAAATAATTTGTGAAGTTTTCAGCTACTATTTTCTCAGCTAGTTTTTTACAGTATTTTCACCTGTTTTATGAGACTGACATGATTTTAGATCTCTTGATATTGTCCCATTCATCTCTGAGACTGTTCAGTTACACTTTCCCCCATCTATTGTTCAGATTAGATCTGAAATATCCACCTCCAGTAAACAGTTTTTTAAAAGGCCTTTAAAAAATTCATAATCTGTCCTAATATGCTTCTAAATCTTTACATTAACTACAAAAAGGTAACTGCACCATCTCTTAGACCACTTTCTGGTCTCATTTGTGCAGATAACTGATTGACACATTGTAGTTTTATCAAGTAAATAGTTGAACTGAGTCTTCTGATGTATCTTCAAAAACTCACTGACTTATTTATTTATGTCACCCTACTATTAAGACTATCTTTCAGAATTAAAATTTTTGTCAATGTGTCTATCAGCTCTAGAGTGTTAAATTATTTTTTTGTTCTATAGTTGGTAATCTTTGCTAAGACTAACATTTCATTTGTTTCCATACAGTTTGCCTTTACTTTCTGTAGTATGATTATAATAGCTGCCACAGATACTTTTTGGTGTGATAGTTACATGTTTAAGTCGTGTCAGTGATGGTATCTTTTGAGGCTTTCTGAGTTCTCTGTATGCCAATTAGTTTTGGATTTTATCTTAGATATCTTCAATACTACATTATGAGATTTTAGACTCTATTAAATCTTTCTTAAAAATGGCTTTAAAAATATAGTAGACAGTCCAGCTTATGTGATGTAGACCGCAAATCTTCATCTGGTTTCTGAGGGTTTGGTCCCAACATCATGTGAGTTTCCAAAGATGGTGGGGATATCTCATGTTTACAGCTTGGCTACTTTCCGTTTGTTGTCTGCGGCATAGTTCAGTTCTCACAGCCTGTGCTGAATGTGGTGGACTTCATGCATGTTCAGATGGAGTGCAAGCCTCCGCACAGAGATTTAAAGGCACTCAGACTTTCAGGTTCTTCCTTTCTGGTTTTTTCCTTACTCATTAGATCCCAGTTAATCTGTTCTGGATTTCTCTATAGTGTGTGTCTGTAGGTGTGTGGGTCCGTATTAACTCACCCTATTATGTTGCCAAATTCAGGAGTTTGCACATTCCATTAAATGATTAATCATATTCCTGTAATAATAATAATAATTTTTTACAAAAATGATAAAATTTCCCATGTAGCATTTAAAAACTTTAACAAAAAGTTCATGTAGCAAATGATGTTTATGTTCCTACATTGCTCCCTTACATCTCTTTGCCGCCTTTGCTCATGTTGACTCTCAGAGAACTTTACTCACAACATCAAAAATCTGCATTGTTCCTTCAAAGGGCTGATCTTGGGCTGTGGGTGTCTAGTTTGACTGTGGATGCCTAATGGGTCTATGAAATTTGCATCCCTCTGGGACAACCTTGATACCAAGGGCTGACACGGTCGGGAGTTTTATATTTCAGCTTTTTGACTGCTGATGTGGACAACACTGAGCTGTAACGTGAACTGTCTGCTGAGCTTTCTTGTGGAATTGAGCTAAATTTGTTCCCTATGGGAACTTTTTTGAAATTATTAGGCTTCTTCTTCTTCCCTGCCTACATTCTCTGTTTTCTAGTTTGTTTTCCCAGGAAAATTTCTTTTCTGTTTTTTTTTTTTTTTTTTTTTTTTTTTTTTTTTTTTTTTTTTTTTTTTTTGAGATAAGGTCTCACTTTTATAGTTCAGGCTGGCCCTGAGCTCAGCCTTGAGCTCACAGCAATCCTCCTGCCTCTGCCTCCCAAGTTCTGGGACTACAGGCGTGAGCTACCACACCTGGCACTGTGGTATGGGGTTCTGATTGCTGGTGGGTGTGAGTCTCCGTTACCGGGGATTGATCCTTGCACTTGCAAGGCAGGAGCTGGAATCACTGAGCTAAATCCCTGGCCCTCCTTGGAAAGTTTAATAAATAATATTTGCATCAGTACTTCTCCCATGTTCTGCTTTTGAGGAATATTGGGATAAACAGAGTTCTAAGATGGCTTGCAAGATTCCTGGCATATATATTGTATAATCCCTCCTTCTCGAGCATAAATAAAACCCTTGAATGTGATGAGACATTTATTCCTATGGTTAAAATATATTTTGTGGCAAGAATAGTGAGGTAATCCTGTCTTGACTGTAGAAAAGTCCACCTTGGCAGATTTTTCTTTTGGCTTTGAAGAAGTCATATGTGTATGAGAGGGCCATAGGGTAAGAAATAGCAGAGCTTTGGGCCTCTAAAAGCTGAATAGCTCTCAAGTGACTGCCAGGAGGACAGTGAAGACCTCAGCCTTACAAGTGGAAGAAGCAGAAGTCCACCCACAGCCACTGGACTTCCGAAAGGCACCGAGAGTGGCTGGTAGCTGGACCTCTGTACCTTGTGAGATCTGAGGAAAGAAACCAGATAGGCTGTGGCTAGACTGTTGTTCATGGAAACTGAGATAAATATATATAGATAGATGGGTTTAAATATGTAACTTCAGGGTTACTTGTTATGCAGCAGTAGAAAATGAATATAACCACTGAGGGCAGTTATTTATTTGAATAGTCTCTATTTCCACACTGATATCCACAGTTTAATGTGGAACAGAGTTCATGGAGTTTCTGAAGCAAATTTTGAATTTTTCAGGATCACAGTGGGTTTACTTCGTGTTAGAGCTTGGATTTAAAATGGTTCGCCAAACCTCCTGTGCTTAGAAAGTGATTGGACTGTGGGATCTCTTATCTGACTTGCTGTTAGGAGACAGGCCTGGGGGGAAGAGCTAGGTCACGAGCCTGGAAGGGCCTCTGGCTCCGCCCTTCACTTGCTGCTTCTTAACTGCTGCAGCGTGAGCAGCTTTCTCTTCACCATGTCTTTTGCTGTGCTGCCCTGCCATGGGGCTAGTGGACTATGGACTAAAAGAAATGTCTGTGAAGTGTGAGTCAAAATAATTCTCTTATCCTTTAATTTGACAGTGTCAGGTATTTTGTCTCAGGGATGAGAACAGTAAGACTTGTTCAGGAACCAGTCATGAGTGATTTCAGTCATGAGTGATTGGCGTGTGTAAAGCACATCTTTAAGGTGAAGTGATATCAAGATGACTAATATCCTTCCTGCCTGAAAGGAACTAATACTGTGGAAAGTAGGGGAGGAAACGACCGTATGAACATGAATGTCAATGATATGACAAATTATATTCATGAAATATTATAAAATAAGGTACAGAAAGTGCTCTGGGAAGGACCTCTGTGGAAGGCTCCTTTGGAATTTCCTTTAAGGCATGTAACATGCTTATGTCAGCTTAGAATTCATAGTTGAAATTTTAAAAAATAATACAAGTGTGTTTTAAGGGATGGAACAGTGGTTTGGAAGTCAGAGAGATGAGGGTTTAAATTCTGCCTCTTAAAGTAAGTGGTATAATTGTATATATTGTTTAATTTCTTCACTAGTAAAGTCTTTTACAACCTTTGTAACTTTAGCTATGACCATCAGCAAATTATTTAAAGTATGCCCCGTAAATGATTTTGATGTCTATATCTGTTGATAAAGAACTTCTGATAGAATTGGAAAAGGGAGACAGTATCAATTCTAAAAGAGAGGAAGAGGGCCAAAGTCAGTGGTAGTAAGAAAAGAGTTAAGAATGGCCAGGGATTTAGCTCAGTGGTTCCAGCACCTGCTTTGCAACTGCAAGGACCTGGGTTCTATCTCCAGTAACCATATGCAACAATGCAGGGCATGAAGACTCATGCCCACAAGCAGTCAGAACCACATACCACTGTGCCAGGTGTGGTGGCTCACACCTGTAATCCCAGCACTCAGGAGGCAGAGGCAGGAGGATCGCTGTGAGTTCAAGGCTGAGCTGAGGGCCAGCCTAAACTACAAAAGCTAGACCCTGATTAAAAAAAAGAAGAATGGACTAGAGATTCAGGAGATAGACAAAAGGATTTTGAAGCTGATGATAGAGTGAGCATAGAGATGAAAGTGAGAAACTAAAAATGACTGAATGATGGGACGTTTCCTATTTGTAAACTCTTGCAAAGTGGTGTTGGAAAAATTATGTAATCTCTGCCAGCTTTGCATTTGGGAAAAGGAGATTCTCACAGTACCTGTTTTACACAAGGATGTGAGAATTAAATGAGCTGCCATGCAGTTTTTGTAAATGTACACTTTAGATTTTATCAACAAAGCCCATAATATTATCTCATCAATAACTATATTAATACAAGAAATTACCAAAATATGCCAGCATTTTAATAACAGGATGTGTTAAATATATTTTTAAAAACACATTCAAGTATATGAATCACTATTACTAAATAATACAGTTAATAGTGACATTCGGTGACAGAGCATCACATGACTCCCCCATCCTTCACTTCCTCTTCCTTCTTCGTGGCGTCTTCCCACTTACGCATGGAATCACCATCGATACTGCCTTCCCACGCAGTCACCTCGAACCCTGCCTGAAATCTCACCTTAACATACATTTCTCTAATGGTGCTTGTCTCTGCTCCCTCATTGTCTGACAGTAGAAAAATTCTTTTTAAATTTCATTAAAAAATTAGTAGATATTTGGAATACATACAATTTATAGTGATCTTTGGGAGTGGGTATGCTCACCTAATATAGCTTGATTCTGTTTTATTTCCTTCTCCCTCCACCCCTTCTCAAATTTCCTGTTCTCCATTTTCATTAGCTCTAGCTTATGACACACAACATACATAGTCACTAAGGTTATTAGTTTTTGTACATGGTACGTCTTTATTCTACTTATTTCTCCTTCTCCCCCCCCCCTTTTCTTGGACTGTCTATGATAAAAACTCACTATTTATTGAATGGTTGTGCAAATTAAGAACATTAATAGAATGTTTATAAGCTCTTAAACTATTCTCTTGTCTTGCTTTATTTGTTTCTTGCTAGTGAGATGGTACTGCTCTATTTCATAAGAGGAGCTCTCAAAATAAAGATCTCAAATGTACAAAACAGTCGTTTTCCATTGTTCTTATTAGAGATTGGTACTTGTCTAGAACATATTTCTGGGACAAAATCGCAGTGCTGGGGAGAGCAGCCCGTGGGTGTCTCTGGGCCGAGGGCCTAGAGACACCAGTAGGGGCGGTGCCTTGTAGATTCGGTAAGTGGAAATGTTACCTTACAAGGTCTGATGTATAATATTTTGAGAGCAGAGGGGATATCTTTGCATTCAAAGTTTGCTTTGAGCTTCAAACTGTAGTGCACAGAGAAGGCGCGGTGCTTGGCCAGTGAAGCATCAGGGGCTTCGTCCTAACATGCTCACAGGAGCCTGTGTTTGCTTAAATGACAGGAGCACCGGAAGGGATGACGTGTTAACCAACTCTCAGAGCAGCCGATATGAATGAGGCCTGTCCTCCCAGAGCATCGCCTTTTCTCCTGTACAAGATGGGTCTACTTGTCATTACCATAGTACCTAGTCCGTTAGCTATTCCCTGAGACTCTGGTTATGCAGAGTGCAGAAAGAACTTTATTTATGAACTTATTTTCTAGGAAAACAAAAACCAAAAAGCAAAGGCAGCACATCATCTAATTCTCAATGTAAAATAATGCAGAAGTGCGGAAGATGAACATCTGATTTGTCACATCTGATCCACTAATGTTTTATCCAAAAGGAAGAACACATTGTAACGTGCTCAGTCATCTGTATAAACACCACCTGGCCCTTCACAGCCACCTACTCAAGTAGCACGAGTCAGCGCATGGGATCTCTGCTCGTAGCCTTTTCACTGGTGGAAACAAAAATGTCTCTTTTCTTTCTTTAAAAACAAAGTGTGGATTTATCAATGCAGCAGCATTTAATGCATTTTTGTTTTTCCAACAGCATAAGATCTAGGTGATTAAAACAGAGCCAGTGGAACCTTCCACATTACGGGATATCTGACCATAGATTGTCTGGATTTTGAACAGCTAAAAAACAATTCATTATCCTTTAAAAGGAGGGTAGGTCAAACCAGACCTTGTGTGATAATATATTTCTTACAACCTTCAGCTATCCTCTCTCCCCTTGGGTACATCACTTAGTAAGTTTCACAGTAGAAATTGGTGTAGTTTTTCGTGCAAAATATTTTGTTAGAAATAGGCAGCTCTTTCCCTCTTCCAAACTGACACCTTCTGGCTGTACGCCTCAGTGAGCATATTTTTGTGCTACATTACACATGGGGAGGTAGCATCTCGTGTCCCAGTTGTACTCATGGAAAAATGAAGAACCTGGATCACTAGGGTATACTGTACCAGTTTTGTATGACTTTGAAGGCAAGTTAATAAGAGGGTGAGCAAAACAGATATGCTTTCATAAAGAAGTGGTCAAGACCAAAAATCTTACCATTACCTTTTAGATTCAACTTGGCCAGAGGATGTCAACTCTTTGCGTTTGATTCACAGAAAAAATACAGCTAGAGTCTTGGTGCAATCTGCCTATGAGTCAGTCTTCTGGGTATACTAGTGTTTTTTGTTTGTTTATTTTTTGTTTTAGAGGAGTTAGTGTGGGAGGGTCATTGAATTCTGCCCTGGGCCCATTCTTGTACTGACTATTTAAAAAGGATCTTTAGTTTACCCACACTTCTTACCTTTAAATCAATCTTGTCCTCTATCACCTTAAATTCTTTCTGAGACCATGTGAAAAGTGACAGTCTACAGCTCTCCCACGTTGGAATTCTGCGTCATGTGCTCTGAGTTAGCGCTTCCATGTGTGGACTTTAATGTATCTATTTGGCAGTGAAGGAGGCGGGGCCTCCCCTTATCAGTGCCTGAGGGCACTGCCAGGACATCCATGCCAACTTCGGGCGTGTGTCTAATCTTGTTCACACCCCATAAGAGCATCTTTTCTTAGTCTCCGACAGATTCCTGTTTTAATTATATTCCTTGATTCGTGTTGGGGACGTATTCTTGGATTTGAAAGGGAAAAAGATCTTTCACTTTTCTCAGTTGCCTGTGCAACCTAGAAAGTAATTTTATTCATTCATTTACTTTACCAATACAGTGAATTCAAAATTCCTATCATGTATTATTTGTTGTTGGACAGAAAGTAATGAAATGTAGACATTGTTCCTGCCTTCACTGTGCTTGTACTTGAAGTTTAGGCAGATATTCATAATTATAGATATAATTGGCAATATCTCTGCTTTTAACACGAATTCAGCATTTAACATGAAATTACATATTTTTTGAGTCTTTATTACATACCAAGAATTATGTTTCATGTCATCTAATTTAATCTGCACTATAAGCCTAGGGAATAGGTAATGTTAATTTAATTTTACACATAAGGAAATGGATAGACAGACAGGTCCTGTAAGTTTCCCAAGGCAAGATGGCTACTTATGCCTGCTTGATAGTAAAACCAGAACCCTGGGAGCGTCCTGGTCTTAGGAACTGAACGAATGAAAATCCAGAGACAAAATTGCCTCTAACTCTGATTCTGGGAATAAGAGATAAGAAGCATTTCCAGCCTCTGAGAAGACTCTCATCTAAACACTGGACAGGCTTGAGCTTGCTGAGCTTCCAAACCTGTGTGTTCAGGGTGGTATAGACCAGTCTCTCAGAAGTCTACCTATACTAGTGATGAAAAGAATACTAAGCTAAAATGAATACTTAGGAGTTAAAAATACATTCCAGTTAATGAATGGTGAATAAGTAGAATTTCTGTAAGTCTGAAATTATCCAGAATATTTCTATTAGATATGGGATGTCAGTTATGGCCTATGATTGGTGTTAAAATAATACTGATGATACAAATATATTAAACTAAGAATAATATCAGAAAAAATGTGCATTGTCTCTTCCATAAAAGGATTTGCTTTAAGGGGCTGCAGGGGGCTTTAGCTCAGTGGTAGAATGTGTGAATTTGAGGATTTGAATTCAATTTCCAGCACCAGAGATGAGAGAGAGAGAGAGAGAGAGAGAGAGAGAGAGAGAGGAATATTTGCCTTCTGATTGTAGAGTTATTTCAAAATAACTTGCTAGAATATAGCAATTATTGCTCATTTTAAATTTTAGGGAAGTCAAGTTTTGTCTATATAGTGACTATTTCTTTTTATGCTGTTTTCCTTAAGCAAGGCAGACCATATACTACTTGGGTCCAGGGAATTATGAAAAATATATGTTAGAGTGACACGGGAGAAGTATTAGAGTTATACTTCACAAACGCGATGCCTTCTACCTTGGTACTTAGGGAAATCTAGACTTGAGAGGAATAAATAGAGGCTACCTTGTGTGTGTGTGTGTGTGTGTGTGTGTGTAAGAGAGAGAGAGAGAGAGAGAGAGAGAGAGAGAGAGAGAGAATGAACTGATACTATTTTGTAGAAGTGAGAAGAAAATACCAGCATGTGAGCGATTACTAAACATGACTTTTTTTCTAGGAACTGGGGTTGTTTGGGCCTTATGCAGTCATGACTTTTGTGAAGTCACAGAAGCATGAAGTTCTTTTTCATTTTCAGGGAAAAGAGAGGGTAGGTCAGTGGGAATGCTTTATTTTTTTTTCCTCCTCTCCTACAAATGAGTCATATAGCTCTACACCTACGAATCAAATAGGGAAACAAAGCCAAACTACACCACTATAAACCAACATATGAACCTGTTTCAAACATTGCTAGTTGTCTAAACTCAAGTGTATTTGGGTATTCAGAAGTCTGTGGCTCACTCTCTGTGTCCCTCCCTGCCCTTTGCCCTCTCTCTATCATTCAGAGAGAAACTCAGAGTTAGTTTGGACTGTATTCTCAGAACTTGCAACTAAAGTGACTATGCTTCGCTAGACCGGAGCTATACATTTAATATTTCTGCCTTTGATGTTAATCTTCTTAACTATGACATCTAAGGATACATATTTCTTATAAAGTATCTATACCAGTAGAACAGGCTTGTTGGAATATTCACATTCAGTTTTTTCTCAATATGGCATTTTTGGCTAAAATGTTAAAACTGGAAGGGATCTTAGTGATGCACTAGATTTCCAAAGTGTGATTTTTGAAGCACCAAGTTGCTTCAGTGTTCTCATAAGAATTTCATTACATTCGCATTTTTAAAATTCTGAGATCAGTTCTCAGTTATCTGGCAACACCGGCTGCAAAGTGGAGATTATTAATCAAGGCTTCAGAATCCCAGACACATGGGGAAGGTGGAGTCAGTTTTATTATCCATGAAGTATCTGCCACTCCTAGTATGATCAGATGTGAGGGTGATGGGGAGAGAGTGACTGGACGAAGTAGACTAAGTTCCTTATGTTGCAGTTTTGAATTGTGGAGTAGGGTGTGATAGGGAGACACATCAAGACACTGCTTGAGGAATAATAGGAAGGCCGGTGGGAGAGCTAGAGACAGTATCAGGAGGTATCAGACCCGAACGGGTTGGCCTGGAGGCATGAGAAGGAATTAAGACTTTCTTACAAATGCAAAGGGGATGATGAAATATAATTTAGGCTGTAAAATAATTATCCTGGCTATGATATCTTTAGGATTAAAGCAGCAAAACCTATTATGAGATCCAGAGATTTCCACTTCTAGCATGATGTTCTAGGTTATATCAAATCCATGCTCCTGCTGAAAACAAGTAGAAAAAAACCTTTAAACTGTACAGTTTTAAAAGCACAAAATACAATAAGAGTGAGGTGGATCACAGTTTCAGAGAGGAAGCTGATAACCAGGAAACATTTTCTTTCTCCTTGGAAGGCAGTTGATATTGTGGGTTGAGATAACAATCCAAACGTGACTTGGGCTGGTAAAATAAAGATTTTAGAAGCTGTGTGGAGCTGGAGTAATAAAATTTGTCAGTGGACCTATTTCAAATGCATGGTGAGTTTTTGCCATCAGACATTTGCTGAACTCTGAAGAATTTCGAGGTATTAAACTGAAAGCTTCTGAAAAGCAGATTGAAATACCGTACAGTCTTCTGGTGTTCAAAAAGTGAAGTCCTCTACAGACGAAAACACTCACAAAGAAAATTTTTGACATCCTTGAGTGAGTTCTGGATTGATCCAGAGGCACTGTCAGTGGCCATTTACTAAATCTGGCTGTATGTGGATATTGAAAATCCACTTTTGAGTTCTGGCAGAAAATCATTCCAGGAAAACAGAGAACTTGTCAGGATTTTGGCATTTGGGGGGCTGAAGTGACAAAACTGGAGACCTAAGGAGTCTTAGACACATTATCTTCCCTCGAAGAATTTGTGACATGGGAAGCTGTTTGGGCTAGGAAGCTACAGGGCTGCGTTGTGAACGTCTGAAGGCAGAACTGGACCTCTTTCCATCGTTCAGATTTAGGGAATCAGGTCCTATGCAGATCACAATACAAAGTCCTGGACACCGCGCTCGAGGAGCAGGCCCACGTGGGACTGGACTGATTGGCCGCACTCGCGTCGTAGCCTCAGTCCAGCTCAGTGCTGCGCTGGCTTGAGGAGTTTAACTCCCTACAAAGCTGTTTTTGCTATTACCAAAAATAGGAAAGCCTCCCAGATGGGAGACTGTATCATTTGGTCACGTTATGTTTTAGCTGGTTTTTTTTTTTTTTAAATTGTTGTTTTGGATTTAAAAAATAGGCCCATTGAAAAGACCCAAACAGAAACACAGAAAGAAAGTATGAATAAAATGGTAACAATAAAATAAACTAATGGTAGAGTGATAAGTCCTAAGAGGAGAAAATAAATTAGGGGTGCCGTAACAATTTTCTTATAAAGATAAAAGACATCCATCCACAGATTCAAGTGGGCTTAACAATGAAAATAATACCTACGAACTCTTAGTAAAACTTCTGAAAACCAGTAAATAGACAAGGTCTTAAATATCACCAGAAAAATACTGTACCCCAAAGGAATGTCAGTAAAATCTAGCTCTGATTTCTCAGCTGGGAAAATGGAAGAGGACAATGAACTGCCATCTTTAGCACACTGGAAGAAATTAAACCTGGTGAGAATATGTGTGATAAACTAAGCTGAAGTAAAGACATTTTCAGACAAATGAAAATGAAGCACAGCCAGGTACAGTGTCAGACACCTTTAGGCCTCGCTACTGGGAGACTGAGACAGGAGGATTAAGGGTTTGGGACCAGCCTGGATAGCTTAGGGAGACCCTGTACACATGAAAAATGTAAAGGGCTGAGGATGTATCTTAGTGGTAGAACTCTCCTACCTAGAAAGAAATAGAAAGAACATAATTTCTTGCCATGAGACCTATACAAAAAGGAGTAATAAAAAGAGCTCTTCAAAGAGAAGTATGTATATTCAAGATTGAGTAAAAAGTATCAGAAAGTAAAAAATATTAGGCCAGACACAGTGCTTGCAATCCCAGAACTAGGGTGGGTGAGGCAGGACAACCATCACAAGTTCAAAACCAGTGTTGGCTGAGCAGTGAATTCAAGGGCAGTCTAAACTACACAGCAAGACACTGTCTCAAAAAACAATAAAAACTGACTACTTGGAACTATAAATAATAATCATGCTTTTTGGAGTCCTAAATTTCTATGTAAGTAAAATGCTAAACAAAATAGAATCATGAAAATATTAAGTAGGATTACAGACTTATAGTTCTAGGACTATTGGAAAGTGAGCAGGTAATAATTTATATTAGACTGTGGTAACTTGTGTATATGGTGTAATATAAGTAATGTATAGAACAGTGAAGAGCAAGATAACACAAGAAAAGGTAAAAAAATGTTTGAAAGATCTAAAAATGAAAGAAAAATGATGGGGCGGGGATTTAACTCAGTGGTTCCGGCACCTGTCTTGTAAGCTCAAGGACCCGGGTTCGATCCCGGGTAACCACATACCATACTGGGCGTGGAGACTCATGCCCAGCAGCAACCAGTACCACATGGCACAGTGCCGGGCGTGGTGGCTCACGCCTGTAATCCCAGCACTCAGGAGGCAGAGGCAGGAGGATTGCTGTGATGTGAGTTGGAGGCTGAGCTGAGGGCCAGCCTGAATTATAAAGCAAGACCTTGTCTCAAAAAACAAAAAAACAAAACAAAACCAAAAAAAAGTGAAAGAAAAATGAAATATATAAAATAAATATTAAAACATGAAGCAAACCTGCCATATCAGGATTTCTATTATATTGGACTAAAACAATACTCTATGAAAAGACTAAAATTGTAAGACTAGAATTAAAGCACAAGTTCTGAATAAATACTGCTTATAAAGAATAAAAGATATAATACATCAGGATAAAAGAAGGTTCGAAGTGGGCGGATGGGAAAAATACAAAGTAAAGCTCCCTCATCTGTGGGCTGTTTCTGCATTCTTAAAACTCTGGATAGGATCGAATCTTAAAAATCATGTTGAGATTGTAACAAAAAAGTAAGGAAACAAATTTTATGTATATGGGGGGGTGGTAGGGTGGGTAGGGCTATGGGAAAAAATGAGAATTAAGTTGTATCTTATACTGGTACAAATCTCCATTATGGAGTGCAATCATGATGTGTATATTTAATGTACCAATAAAGATAAAAAAAAATCTACTGACTTTTTCATCTTAACCAAACATAATTTTTGCCCTGCGCCTACAACTTTTACAATTGGAGGTGTGAGAAGAAAAGTGGCACGGCAGTTTTTTCTTTTTTTGCGATTTCCTGCATAGATTTGCCCTTATTATAGATGTTAGCAGTGATAGCACACATGTTTTTCTAACTAAACTAGAACTTCTACCTTGTCAATGAAAGGAAGCACTTTCGAGCTGGCATATGCAAATGGACAGCATTTCTCTTCTTGCACTTTGGGACCAGCACTCAGTAATATAAATAATTGTTCAACATAAACAATGTGATTATGCAAGAATTGGTCTGATAGCAGAATCAGCTACTGAGGTAGTAATGGGCCGGTAGCATATACAGTGTGGATACAGTGGGCAGAGAGGTGACTCATGACCCTGGTGAGATGGAGCAGGCTGATGCAAGATTTCATCATGTTACTTGAAATGAATTGCACTTTAAAAGTTATTATTTATTTTTAGAATTTTTCACTTAATATTTTCTGATCATAGTTGACTTCAAGTAACAACAGACCATAGAAAGTAAAACTGAGGATCCTGGGGGCCACTGTGTGAGAATGTGAAACAGGAGAAAGCTATTACAGCTTTATTGATACTAGACAAAACAGACGTGTAAAGTGAGAAGTATTATTTGTGACAAGGGGAATGTTTGATAACTGTAAAGGGTATTGTTGAAGTCTGAATCAGGGAAGTCCTTGCAAAGCCCCACATGCTCAGAAGTGGGCTTGTGGGAGGGATGTGATTGAAAGATCAGGTTTGGGCCAGGGATTTAGCTCAGTGGTTCCAGCACCTGCTTTGCAAGTGCAAGGGCCCAGGTTTGATCCCAGTAACAACATACAACAGTGCCAGGCATGGAGAATCACACCCAACAGCAATCAGTACCACATACCACAGTGCCTGGTGTAGTAGCTCAGGCCTGTATCCCAGCACTTGGGAGGCGGAGGCAGGAGGATTGCTGTGAGTTCAAGGCCAAGCTCAGGGCCAGCCTGAACTACTGGAGTGTGACTTGGAGGGTGCTTCTCCCTCCTCACCTCCTTCCCTCTCTCTGTGCTCATCATGTCCTTTTCTGCATTTGAGCTTGATTAGCATGAATGAAATCTTCTGACACGGTAGCCAGAATGAGTCTCTATTTTTCCCTTAAACTATAAGTGTCAGGTAGCATGTCTCGGTGATGAGGAAAGCAACTAGAGCAGGTGCAGTTCAACAGGAAAGAAGTGAATGCTGTAGTTCCTCTTAGACATGACCGTGACTTGGACTGGAAAGGCAGAGATGGCTATAAAGTAGTAAAATCCTGGGTTTGTGTTATGAGTGGTTGCCAAGAGTACTTGATGTTGGGTTTGTGTGGGTTATGAAAACTAAAAGTGTTACAAGTAATTTAGAAAGTTTTGTCCTGAAGGGTTAGGTTAATAATAGGGCTAATTACTGAAATGGGAATGGTTACTGGGATGAAAATTAAGGAGAGAAAAATAAAAGTTCTCTTTTGGTCAAGTAGGAAACAATTGTGGAGAGAAGCAGTAATTCAGTGTTGAGCATATAGCGTGATGTTGCCGAGACGTTTGGAGAGACAAGTTCATTTAACATCTTCATTTTGCAAAGAAAGATGTTAAAGCTCTGAAACTCAGTCATAATGCAAGAAAATAAGTGAACCAAGATTAAAGTCCAGGAGATGGGGCAGGGGGGTGGAGTGCTTGCCTAGTGTGTGTGAGCCCCAGTCCAGTCCTCAGCATCACAAAACAGTAGCGACAGCAAAACAAATAAAATCAGAGTGAAAATCCAAGTCTTTTGGAGTTAATCCTCACATCACACATCATACCATATGTTGTTTCTAAACTTGCTTTGTTAACGTGTAGAAAATATTTCACATAGAATAACAGTGATTTCTAAAATGTATGAGGTATGCAGTCTATGTCAGATATTATGTTACATACCTAAGGTACCTTTCAACCTCAAGTTTGTTTGTTTGTTTTTTTAACAGACCAAAGGAACTGATACTATTATCTTTGTTTCTATAGATTTAAAATTAAGCTTTTTAAGATTAAAAAATTAAGCTTTTGAGATTAAGTAATTTTCCTCAGGTTACATCCTTGGTGAAGCTGCTCAAATAACCCAGGGTTTTAACTTTCATAAGTATTAAGCTACAGCTTTTCTTTCCTATTGTAGAAAATAGATGGGCTGTGGGTCTTTGATTTCTTCACAGGTTTATGCTCAGTATGCATATCCACTATTTGAGTTTTTGGCCTCCTAGTTTTTCCTTTACATTTTCAATTTTACTGGGAACCATTTCCATGCAGCTAAATTTAGAGAAATTACTGATACTTACAACAAGGCTCTTTCCAGAGTCCTGGTAAATGCTTCATCAGGTTATAGTGCTGGCTTTTTAAGTCTCAGCAGCTGTAACTGCTGTCCTTCTGGAACAAAGAAGTAATTAGGGATCATTTAAAATAAAAAGCTTCCTCTCTTTTTCTGATATAAGAGCCCTTGTATTTTTGTTGACCTCTTTGAAAACTCCATCAAAAAAAAAAAATTCACAAACTCAACACCTCATCCAAATTACTTCCTCAACCAAAACTAAAACATTCTTAGAAGAAGGAAGCTGTTTTTGGTCTTTAATCTAAGGGCAGTGTAAAAGGCTAGATAGTCTCTGGACCACTTTAATCAGTGTAATGGAGTGTGTGGACTTCAGGCTTTGGGCTAGTACAAAGGGACACTCAGATGTAAGTCAGGGAGTGAATGCTTTCCTAAGGCACTGGACTAAAAACAGCTCTATGTGATAAGAGGAAAGGTCCAAGAGGAGTCAATGATGTGGTCCATTCTGGCTGGACTGATAGAGTCTGAAAATGTGCTGTGTTACTAACGGCATAGAGGCAAGAGCCAGCTGGTCCCTCTATGCAGCATAATTTTCTTTGCAAGGCATTTGTGAGAAAAGAAGTGTACAGTGATGGACCTTTGTTAGTTCAAAGGTTTTTACCTCTTTATTCTAAAGCCCCATTGTGAATTCACAGGGCTTAAAATATGTATTACTGTCCCTTTCATTTTATCATTCTAAAAGAAATCAAAGACAGAAAACTTTTTCCTTCCCAATGAGCTTGTCTGTTTGAAATCGTAGGGTGTTTGTACATATGGTCTCTTAATACCTCCAGTGAATCTTTGTGATTTCAGTGGGAGTTGGTGAGACTTCTTTCTTCCGTAAAGAGTTTCAAGGAAGTTTTGCAAAATATACTGACTTATTCTTTCTTTCTTTCTTTCTTTCTTTCTTTCTTTCTTTCTTTCTTTCTTTCTTTCTTTTTTTAGCAATTACAGCTTAGTTTGTTGTAAAATGAAACACGTATATTTTTGAAAAGATCTGAAAGACTGTTAAACACCTCCCTTCTTTTCAATTAAAGTTGAAGAATTTGTCCTGCTATAATTCCAACCCTTGAGGATTTCTACTCACAACTTTTGCTTCAACACAACTTTTGGCCAAATGAAACAGGTTTTGGGTATGAATGCTGTGTGCTGTATGGAGGATGTAATGAAAAAGATGACTAAAATATACTCTCATGAATATTGTTAATTACTGTTTACTCTTATCTAAGGAATTTTTAAGATACTTATTTCATATTGTGAGCTCTTTGCCAACTGTAATCTCTATGTACTATATTTTTCATCTGACATGCAGTCTCCACTTTAAAGTTTGTCTTTCATACAGTTTAAAGTAAAATTTCAGTGAATGACAGTTTATATAAAAAAATGCTCATTAAAAAAAAACTGGGAAAAAAATCTCTCAATAGTACAAAAACATTAGTGATACTATCCTTTTCCAAAGATATATTTTGTTCATGATCTCCTAAAGTGTGACTCAAAACACTCACGACAGGTGAATGAAGAGAGAAAAATTAAGATATGGGTACAAACAAAAGTGGCATTAATAATTCAGGTAAATAAAATTTGTATACAAAAGAAAACTGTCAAGGTGGTAGAGAATGTTTCTTCAAATATAGGACACTTAGGGAACAGTTAAATGAGTTGAGATTTGAATGTTTTACATTCCACCCAAGGACTTTATGTAGTTTGAATTTTTCTCTTCCTGATTTCATTTTTCCACAAATGCTATTTGCCATGATCTACAGATTTCCCTTGGGTTACACCTGTTGGGGTTTTCCTGATACCATCGACATTGTTGTGATTTTAAGGGACTACGAGCAGACGGACTTTATGCTGTTCTTTCATACTTGCCAGTTTATTTCTATTGACCAAAGCTGTTACTTTCTTACTGGAGCTATTAATGTTACATGACTCTCCACTGGAAGTGTCTTTCAGCTCACATCTTCCTGTAGTTTGGATGACTTAGTTTTTAAAGGCACAATGTAAAAGCATTATTCATCAAGGCACCTCTAAGATGTGAGTTAGGAGAGCAAGTTTCATTGACAAGAATAAAAAGATGTACTAGGGGATTCATTGTTTTCAAGGAAGGACTTTTTTGGGGGACTGGAGGAGTTGTCATTATCTGCATTAGAACATAATCTGATTGTCCAGGTCAGTGGGGGTGAACCTGTGGCACACAAAGTGCAGTGGACTGTTCAGATGGTTGTAAGCTCTAAAAGTTTTGTCATCACTGAAATTTGTCATTTATTCAGCCAATGTCTAATTATATCCCATTATGTACCTGGCAGTGAAACAGGATCTGAGGATGAAAAATAGAAGATGTGATATAAATGTGTAATACTAATCAGTAATGATTAGGCAGAAAAGGAAGCAAAAATATTTCAAGAGCAGTCAGTACCACACACCACAGTGCTGGGCGTGGTGGCTCAGGCCTGTAATCCCAGCACTCGGGAAGCAGGGGAAGGAGGATTGCTGTGCGTTCCAGGCTCACCTGGTCTACATAGTGAGCTCAGGACCAGCATGAGCTACAAAGCGAGACCCTGTCTCAAGAGAGAGAGAGAGAGAGAGAAAGGTGGGGAGAGAGGGAGAGAAACAGAGAGACAGAGAGATTTGGCTTGACATGATGAAATTGGGATTCCACAAATATTTGGCATGGCAGTTTGTGTGTTGAGGAGAGGAAAAGGAAAGAGTAGAGGTGGTGGGAGAGGACAAAGACAAAGACCAAATCACAACTGTGGCTCTGCCAGGTAATTCAGATTTTATTCTGAAGGAGAAATGCCATTGTCGAAGAAGTTTTGGTTGCAAAGTGGCTTGATCAAGTTGGGACTTTTGAGGGGTTACCCTAGTACTTTGTGGACTATAGATTCAAGAGACAGAGGATTGAGAGAGTTGGTAAGGATACTAGAGACTGGATGAAGGATGGTCAGATTAGGAAATAAAATTTACCTGATGGTGGTGTTAGTCTTGTTTGAGAGAGCAAGATAGCAAGGTAAGGAGCTTAGCTTTGAACTTACTAGAGTTCATTTTTATATCTAGTAATATCAAGAGAGAATAGATTTAGGAATATTTTATTTTTCGCAGCAGTTAATGCTTCAAATCAATATATACAAATTAAAATGTTGATCTCTTATAATTAAATTAAAAATATGTGGATATTGTCCAAAATTTCACATCTACAGTAAAGAACAATTCTTCCTTGGATCGCATGCTCTCTATATTTAGTGATTAACAATTTTCAGAAATGTACCTAGAATTTACTATAAACATGTATATGTGTGTACAAACAAGAATATGTACATATAAACATATTTTAAATAGAAATGGTAGCATATTATTGCTATGGTTTGAGTGTTTTTGTCCCTTTCCTTAGGCAGGCTTTCTTTACATACCTGTCTCTATTCCAAGTCTTCTTTTTTAGGCTAGATTGTATCCTTACAAATGAAATTTCTAATGCACACAGAACAGTGTTGGGGATGTGGCCTTATGATTCAGTTACAAGGTAGGTGAGTGAGGGCATAGAAGAGCTTCCTATTTGCTTTCTATTCTGCAGGGTTAGAGCACAATGTTCATCCCCTACAGAGGAGGCATACTTGAAGACACCATCTTGGATACAAAGATTGGATCCTCAACAGACATTGATCTTGGCTTTTTTATCCTCCAAATTTGGGAGAAATAAATCTTTTTATTTATACATTACCTAATGTTAGGCTTTCTGTCAGAGTGGTTTGAATGGGCTAAGATAATTCTACATTTTTCATTTTTCATTATACCTCAGTGAGGATACCATAACAACATGCATAGGCCTGTCTACTTCATTCTTGTCAATGGAGGCCTATTCTTCTATTTTATAAATGGACCTAGTTTCTTAACCTAGTATTTTATTTATAGTTATATAAGGTATTTATATTTATATATATATTTTTTCTTTTGAGACAGGGTCTCATTTTTGTAGTTAAGGCTGGCCCTGAGCTCAGCCTTGAACTCAGCAATCCTCCTGCCTCTGCCTCCCAAATGCTGGGAAAACAGGCGTGAGCCACCATGCCTGGCACAGTGGTATGAGGTACTGATTGCTGGTGGGTCTGAGTCACCACTCCTGGCATTGTTATATGTGGTTACGGGGAATGAACCTGGGACCTTGTGCTTGCAAGACAGGCACCGAAACCACTGAGCTGAATCCCTGGCCCATTATTTTTGAAAAAAAAATTTTTTTAAGGCTTTTTGAGACAGGGTCTCGCTTTGTGGTTCAGGCTGGCCCTGAACTCAGCCTCCAACTCATGTCACAGCATCCTCCTGCCTCTGCCTCCTGAGTGCTGGGATTACAGGCGTGAGCCACCACGCCCGGCATTGTGGTATGTGGTACTGATTGCTGCTGGGCGTGAGTCTCCATGCCCAGTATTGTTGTGTGGTTACCGGGGATGGAACCCGGGTCCTTGCACTTGCAAGACAGGTGCCGGAACCACTGAGCTATATCCCAGGCCCCTATTTCTGACATTTTTTGATGATAAATATATCAATGTCCACATATAACTTGATTTATTTTTGTAAGTAAGTTGTTAGTGGAATTGCCAAAGGGTAAATTCCTTGCAGTTAAGTTGCTGTGAAAGATAAAGATGAACTATTTTTCAGAGAGTTATCTTGGGTTAGGAATAGAGTTCAGTGACAGAGCATCTACCTAGCACTTGCAAGGCCCTGGTTTCCATCCTTAGCATTGAAAAAAAAAGTACAGCAATATATATTTTTACTAGCCATATATGAGGGTTTCTGTTTCGTTATACTATATTCTGTCTAATACAGTGCATTATCCCACATTGTGAGCTTTGCCAGTCTTGCAGTGGAAAGTGGATTGGGAGCTCTAACACAAGAACAGCTTGCTTCTGCAACTTCCCTGTACAGAGGTGTCTTTAGTTAGAGAACTCTGGTTTGGTGTCTACAGGAAACTTCAACTCTGGGCGGCTTCAGAGTCCGGCAGTTTCTTATCTGGAGAGCACACGCGTGGTGCTCAGTGTTTGGGAATCCCAGACAGAAAATCTGTTTTCAGTGCAGCACTCAGACCCTTGACTCTCTCTGGTCTTTCCAAAGTTAATGACCCAGGCTAACTCTCCCCAGAGAATAAATCCTGAGTCTTTTTCTTAGATTTGGCAGGAGCAGAAGTGGGGAAGGAGCGGCAGGAGTATGAGTACTTAAAGATTTCAGCCCGTCATCTCTTTTTATCACCTCTCCCCTTTTACTCTCACTTCTAGAAGAAACTGTTGTTCTTTTTTCCAAATATTTCAAGGTTTTTGCTTTATAAATCACATTGGTTCTCTGCTTCACTCCTTGCCAGTTCGGATGCTGTGTCCTTGGATCTGTTAAGTCATCATCATTCTGTTCGTGTAGAGTTTCTGAAGATATTTTCCTGTCTCACTTCTGAAAAATGAGGGTTGTTTCAGGAGGAAGAAAAAATGGGACATTTATTTTTAATCTACCATTAATTTGCTAGTCTGCTTAATTTCTCTAATTCTCAAATTCTTCAGTTGTGGAAAGAGATAATAATAATATCAACCTCAATCATGAGAATTGAATCAGATAGTATAAGAAGAAAGGAGGAATTGTAGTTTCTCAATAAATGTAGCTTGTTCATAGTATTCTCACCTAGATGACTACTACATCTTCTCTTGCCCTTGAGGTTTACATTGTTAATGAATTGCACATAATTTTTTTCTCTCTGTGTGAATCACAGGCAATAATTACTGATGGATAATATAGATCTTATCTTTTGAGTGGGAGATTCGCCCAAGGAGAAATTTCTAATGTTCCAGCTGAGAATGAAAGTCTGTTGCTAGACCTTGGATTGATGAGCAGAGCAAGGGCACGGTGAGCCTTTCTCTTTGTTTGTAGACTTAAGAGCGATCTCTTTTCTTGGTTGCTTGCCCTCAGGGGGCAGATAGATGTGTGGCCCTGTGGAGTGTAGAGGTGTTCTAGGAGGTGAATCTCTATTAGCACTGCATCTCAAACTTTACTAGATTTACAGTTCACTTGAGGATGTTATTAAAATTCAAGCTCTGACTCAGTATGTCTGGACAGACCTTAAAATGGTACATTTCCCCCTTGCCTTCCTTTTTTCCTCCATCTTTTTCTTCTTCCCTTCCTTTCTTCTTTCTCCTTCCTTCCTCCTATTCTTCCTCTCTCTTGCGTTCCTTTCCTCACTCTCCACCCCCCTTCTCTTCTTCTTGTAGTTCTTGGGATCGGACCCAGGGTCTTCTTGCTGAGCAATATTCCCAGCTTTTAACATTTCCTTTTTAAAGTAAATTTGAGACATGTCTTCATTAAGTCACTATATTGTGCATCTTGGGCTTGAACTTGTGATTTTCTTGCCTCAGTGAACCAGAGAGCTTAGATCCAGGCCTCTACCATATTACCCCGCTCACACTTTTAGTGAGGGCTAAGATAATTAGCCCTTGAATGACAAAATTAGACTTGAATGACAAAATTTTCTATAAACTATTACCCTCAACTTCCCTAGGCATTGATTTCTTTTGCCTTCTTCAGGTTCTGATGGCATTAAGTTGCTTTTTCTTGATTTTGTTTTTCTTTATTGTCTCAGGCTTCAGGGTTTTCTTCTCTGTGAAAAGAGTGACCTGATTTTTCATATTCAAGGAAGTTAGAAAGATTGCCCTCTGTTGTTATTTTTGCTTTTTCTGTTCTCTTCATCCTTGTGGATTTATAGCTTTTGATTCCTCTTTCATTATTTTAGTAAAGTACAAGGGGAAGCAGAAAAATGTGTGGGTTCAAGTTGCCAACTTAGACAACTACAGACACCTGAAAAATATTTATTGACTGTAAATTTCCACGGAAATATTATCTTCCATATTATTTTTTGATCATTACCAGGAGTTAATGGCAGGAAAAGTCTTTCTACTAATGTTCTATCAGGTAAAAAACTGGTATCTAAAATGTATGCAGCTGGATTATTCTAATACCTTAAAAACAGAGGATAAAAGTATGAAAAGAATGAATGTTGAATTTGAATAATGGTAGCAATAGCCAGTTTCCAATACAAATCTACAGAAAATGTTCTTGTTTGAATATGGAGGGAACTCTACACTTGATTGGATTTGAGATTAGATGATCGCTATGACCAGAGGCATCAGAAAAACAAACAAGATATAAACTGTGAAAAATGCTGTCTTTCTGTTTCTCTACCAATCAACCATCCACTACCCACATACATGTTAGTCATCTTTTGTCCACATGAATGGACATGTGTTTCAAATATAGATCTATGTAGTTCAGAATTTATATGTGCTTATATAAGCATACATAAGTTATTTTTCTATTTATAAAAGATAGCTGTTATTATGTACTACATTACACATTAATGTTTTTCAAAAGCAGTAGTTAGAATACTTCTTCATTTTTATTTTTAATAGTTGCATAGCTAACACACACACACCACACACACACACACACACACACACACACACATATATATATATATACATACATATATATATATATATATATATATATATATATACCATACATACCATACATACCACATATATATATGGATATACATGCAATTTAATTTAATGCATCACCTATTGGACGTCTATATCTGAGTTTTCTCCAATTTTTTGTTTTTAAAATCTTAAAATCTATGTAATTTCATATATATGCTAGTAAATCTTTTTTTTTTTTTTTAAGGTTTTTTTTGAGACAGGGTCTCACTTCTTGTGGTTCAGGCTGGCCCTGAGCTCAGCCTCAAACTCACATCACAGCAATCCTGCTGCCTCTGCCTCCCAAGTGCTGGGATTACAGGCGTGAGCCACCACGCCCGGCACTGTGGTATGTGGTACTGGTTGCTGCTTGGGTGAGTCTCCACGCCCAGTATTGTTATGTGGTTACTGGGGATAGAACCCAGGCCCTTGTGCTTGCAAGACAGGCGCCGGAACCACTGAGCTAAATCCCTGGCCCTATGCTAGTAAATTTTAAAGGTAAATTTTCCAAAGTGAAATTTCTAGCACCAAAGGAACATATATGTACACCTAGTCCCAATTAGTGGCAGTTCTCCCTAAGAGTGAAATATGTATACATTTCTATCAGCAATATTTGGGATTAAATATTTTCATTGATAATACACTAGCAGTTCTAGATTTTGGAGTTTTACCAATATGAGGAGGGTATCAGTCAGCTTATTTTTTCGCCAGGTGCAATACCTCATTTAACTGAATGGAGAAGATTAACTTAGCCCATGGTTCATCTGGTGTCAAGTCAGGAACATCGTGGCACAAAGGTTTAGAGGAGCAAACTTCCCAATTCCTGGTTGCTGGGAAGCATAACAAGGAGAGTGCTGGAGGGGAAGGAGCAAGCGTCACTTAGACCCCTGGCCGTCCTCCAGGGCCCAGCCAGCTGCTCACAAGTGTGCTCTACATGTGCTCAGGGCAGGTCCCAACGCCATTACCCCAACATGCCCCTCTACTCATCACATCTTTGCTTTCAGAAAGACATTTTTCTGTTTCCATGAGATTGAACATCTTTCCATATGTTCAAGGGCACTTGTTAATTTTGTCTGGAATTGGCTTTTCATTCTTCATCTCCAATTATCTGTTGATTTTTTTGAATATTCTTTATTTGGGAGCTTTGGTAAATTTACCTGAACTAATTCCCATTGAGTAAATACCCTTGTGTAATAATCTCTCTTTGAGTGGAAGTAGAACCTGAGATTCGCTTCTAACTAGGAGAAATTGGGAGAGATTTCGAGATTCTGTAGAAGCAATAAAAATCCCTTGAATTTATCCCGGTTGTGTCAACTTCATTGGATGAGCTCTGTGAAAGGGTGTCTAGAGGTCAGAGATGGGAAGTACAGAAGCACATTCTCCACTTCTGGTGTTAAGCAACCTGCTATGAGTTCTCCCAACACAGGACGGGAACTGGAAGGAGATCCTTCCTTGCTCAGATCTTCAGATGTGAACATACCCTTTAGGTTCTGAGTCATAATGACAAAGACTTTATTCTAAGACTATAAAAATCTCTCATTTTCTTTTGTCTAAAACTTTTAGGATTTTGTCTTATATATTTTAAAATCTTTGATCTATTTGGAATTTCATTTGGCTTAAATGTAAGGTGTGGGTAAACATTCACTTTTCTTTACAGATGGCTTCCCAGAAATCTCATCATTTACCCCTGATTTAGTGGCCAACTCATCCTTCTTTGGTCCTTTTTCATATAATATTTTCTGTACTTGAATTATTGAAATTTTTTAATGTTCTGGAAGCATTTTGTCTTGAAGTGAACTTTTTGGAAGGAGCTGTGCTAATCTGTTTTGTGTCACTCTATGAGATACTTCAGACTGGACAACCTTCTAAAGAAACGTGTTATTAGTTTGTAGTTCTTCAATTTCAAGAGTCTTCATCAGGCGATGGACTTCTTGTTGGCTGAATCCTGAGGTGCTGCAGGGAGTCATATAGCAAGAGATGGGTACATATGTGTGTGTCTCTTCCTGCTTCTCTCTCCTGAGGACATTTCCTAATCTTTTTTTTTAGGTTTTTTT
>PVIR01022290.1:0-28379 GCA_004026965.1 Petromus typicus
TTAATCTTTTTTAAAAAATTCTAAAACTTATGTTTATATTTTTCTTCATATTTGATTCTTTCTAGAATTGCTTTGCTAAATTTGAAGTCATCAGGGTTGGGGAGTTAGCACAATGGTTCTAGCGCCTGTTTTGCAAGCACAAGGGCCCGAGTTCATTTCCCTGGTAACCACATACAATGGTGGGTGTGGAGACTCACACCCAGCAGCAATCAGCACCACATACCACAGTGCTGGGTGTGGTGGCTCATGCCTGTAATCCCAGCACTTGGGGGGCAGAGGCAGGAGGATTGCTGTGATGTGAGTTTGAGGCTGAGCTCACAGCCAGTCTGAACTACAAAGTGAGACCGTGTCTCAAAAAAAAAAAAAAATTGAAGTAATCATTTGTTATCCAAATTTTCTTATTAAAACACTGCTATAAATTAGAATTTCTACTTGTAGTTTGCTGTTATTTGGACAGATTTAGGCAGATGGTTCATCTTAGGAAATCACATTTAAAAAATAAATCAATCCCAGAGTCACTAGAAACTTCCAGGTTGTCTGAAGCAAGCCAAGTTGTCCTCATTCATATACTCTGGATCTAAGTGCCAACTTGTTACTATTTTCTATGTCTTAATATGAAAAATGCAGCCTCTTGGATTCCTGTACCTAACGTAGATCTTGGTATCTTCTCTCCTCTCAGAATTTTATAGGAAAATAATCTATTAAATAAAACACATATATTCTCATTGACTTTAAGCCATAGTGAAGGCCAAATTTATTGATAGTTGTGCCTGTAAAAGGATTAAAAAATTAGGTAGAATTAATTTTATTTGCATAACACAAAAAATACAAAATAATATTAGATTACACAAAGTATAATAGGTTTGTTTTCTTTCCCAGATAGTAACATCCAGAGTTCCAGGGCAGAGCCAGGGTGGGGGACGCAGGTGTCAGGGAATTGTCATTGTTCTTCCATTGTGTTAGCAAAGGGCCAGTTTTCAAACACATGAAAGTTTTTCCCTAGCTCTGGAGATTTCATCTATATTCCAGGTAACAGGAAGGCAATAGGACCAAAGGAAACCTACCGTTTTCTGCTTTAGAGTCCCACATTCTTGCTTGTTTCTCACTGTTTAAAATTTAGTCATGTGACCACGCCAGGCTGTAAGATGGACTGGATAAGGTAGTTCCTTCACAGAGCAATGTGCTTCCCTGAAATGAATCTCTTTTCTGTCCATTCCCTTTATCTAAGGAAAGAGAAGTGGAGTAGATGCAGGAGTAATCAACGAGAAGTCTGTACTACAAAGACTGATTGTTTCTGTTTTTTAATTGGTGTTTCACATTTACAGCAAGTATTACACTATAACTTTTCAAGACTCGAAGCAAGTGTAAGTCACGTAATCAAAATTCCTTGCCTTCTCAGTGATTGGAAAATGCAAAGTACTGTTATGAGACCAAGCAAAAAACTTTGTCTCTATTAAGAGGAGAAAAAAGATTAATTGCAAATAGTAAGGACTTTTGTGTATATTAACAAAAGACTTCCAGTTTCTGTGTAAAGGCTGCCCTACATTTAGACACTGGTTTAATAACTCTCAGGGTTATACTGATTGCTGGTGGGCATGAGTCTCCATGCCCATTCTGGTTGTATGTTACCTGGGTTGAACCCAGGCCCTTGTGCTTGCAAGACAGGTGCCAGAACCACTGAGCTGAATCCCCGGCCCTATGAGTGGACTTTTAACATACATGTGCACTCATGTGAGTAAAAAGTGAAGATTCTCTCTGTTGAACAATTGCATGAAAATCATGTGGCAGTGCTCTGTGTCCCGTTATCACTGTCAAAGACTGTCTGCTTCTGGGTCACTGGGTAAGTCAGCACACTGAGGCCACAGTAGTAAATATGGGATCTGCAGGTAAGAAGCACCTAGCTATATTCTATTTTCCCCTTTTCCTCAGTGTCCTTACACCTTTTGCTCCCTCACTTATCTCTAGATTCTGAGTCATAATGTTCTCCGTATTCTATTTCCTGTGTATCTCTCAAGGGTGTCTGTTTCTCCCTAATTCTACTCGACTTGAGTTAAGACCAGACAGTTATTCCAGGTTGGAAGAGGTGGTCTTTCTGGGAAGATATAGAAATGTGTTTTTGATTGTCATGACTGAGAAGGAATGCTGCTGGCCCCTAGTGCTGGACAGCGCCCTCAGTGAAGAATTTCTACCCCATATGTCAATAGACAGATTGAAGAACTCTCTTTAGTCTGTGAACAACTCTGTTGTAACAGATTTTTACCTGATCTGCATGTTTCCAGATCCCTTCCAGTTAAATCTACATGATTATATCACAAAATAGAATATCATAATAACATTTGAATGCTTAAGATTCTACAGTAGGTCCTTATTATCTTATGATCAACATCAAGCTTTTTTGATTCCCATTTTTTCCCATTCCCCTCCCCTCCCTACAATTCCCCACCCTTGTATAATAAGCTTTATTTCCTTTTTTTACCATCACAAATTTTTCTTTCCCCTTGTTACTTACCCTTATTCCAATTCCCTTTGAATAGTTTATTTTTTACAATATCTAATATACATCCTAGAATTCATTTACATTTTCATTTCTCATATCAGAAAAAAGATACAGTGTTGTTATTTTTAAAAATTTTATTGATACAGGGCTGGGGAGTTAGCTCAGTAGTTCAGGAGCCTATCTTACAAGAGCAAGAGCTCGGTTCGATCCCCAGTAACCACATACAATACTGGGCATGGAGACTCACTCCAGCAGCAACCAGTACCACATACCACAGTGCCGGGCGTGGTGGCTCACGCCTGTAATCCCAGTCCTTGGGAGGCAGAGGCAGGAGGATTGCTGTGATATGAGTTTGAGGCTGAGCTCAGGGCCAGCCTGAACTACAAAGCAAGACCCTGTCTCAAAAAAAAAATAATAATTGATACAATTTAGATATACTTAGTTATCACATTCATCATAGGGAATTTGTGCCTGTAAATAATACATCTTGATTCTTCTCTCTTCCCAATCCTCCCTTCTCTCTTTATCCACTCCTCCTCTCCTTATTTAAAAAGGCTTTGTTTCTGTTTTTATGTCTCTTTATTTTCTTATTCCTTTCTTTCCTTCTTATGTGGACATTTCTTCCCATTTCCTAATAGCTAGTCTGCATTTCCACAACATGGAGTTTATGGCAATTACTACTACCTTCTCTAGCTTTGGCCATTTTGGAACCACTTCGATGTCCTGCCTTTCCCCCAAATACCGTGTTTTTTCCAAGGTTCAGAAGCCCCTCCCTTTACTTCATTTGCTTAAACTAACTGCCATTTGTCAGACATCCTCCCATCCAATTTTCCCTGGGCTGAACCAGGTTTTCTTCCTTTGGGTTATATTAGCATCTGTCCATTCTTCTATTGTGATAATTATTACAGAACTCATCTTTTATATTACTATATATTTATTCATCTTACTGATGAATTTAAAAAACTTTTTTTTTAGTACTTGGAATCAAACTCAGGGTTTGCATACACTAAGAAAGTGATGTACTACTGAGCTGCAATTCTCTGTGCTCTGAAATATTCTTAAGGGTGAGCTTGGAGATATTTGCCTATGGGCTTGTCTGTGTTATTTGCTATACTTTCAGAAAAAATTAATAGTCAATGAGTATTTGTAGGCTAAGTGAATAGGCCAACCCTCCCGTAAGTAAATATTGTGAGTCACAAGGACACTGAGGAAGTATGGTAGAAGATAACATGCTCCTCTGCTGTTACATATCAGGATGTCCCTTCAAAAGTTTCATGTGCTTAGAGGCAGAGGCTTAAGAAAGTGATTTCATCATGAGGGGTCTATACGTGGCTTAATATTAAAAGATAAGGCCTTGTTGGGTGAGGCAGACCACTGTGAGCATGATCTGAAAGAGTATATCTCTCTCTTCAGCTTCTCTCTTCTCTCTTTGCTTTCTGGCTACCGTGGCATGAGTAGCTTTTTTCTGCCCAGACCCTTCTACCATGCCACTCAAGCATGCAAGGGCTGAAATTTCTAATACATGAACCAAATACATCTCCTTTAAATTGCAGGTAAAGCACACTTCATTCCAGTGACAAGAAAGGCACAAAGACATTCACTGAAACTTGGTCCTATTTTACCATTTCTTACCATGATGAATCCATCAAATGAATAGACCTGTAGCTCTTGATATTGCCTCTGCTTCACTGAGAATCATCTAACATGACTTTACCCCATAGGTATATATCAGGCCATCCACATTCATTTTTGTCTGAACTACTATCATCTTCTAACTCAGTTCGAGTTGCTCCCCTCTCTGTTTATTACAATAGTTCCTTAGCTGGTCACCATGATATCACCATCTGCCTTTCTCCACTTCCCCTCTTTGCTTCCTTGAGATATATGCTTCTCACTCCCTGCAGTGTCAGGTAGAAGCCTTTGTGACTTGAGCTCCTTCCAAAATCTCCAACTTCACTCAGTCACACTCCTCTGTCTCTTTAGAATTGGGTTTTCCTCCAGTCCTTTCAGGTACTGTTTTTTATTATTGGCCCTGTGTATAGACTGTTCTGTATGCTACAATACCACATTACCTGTTATTGTGATTTATTACATAGTTCTTCATTCAAGCTACTCTTTCCTAGCAAGCCTTTTATGACTCACATTTCCATGTGAAATTTCCTTTATATATATTGTCATATTTCTAGGTAGAGTTCTTTTGAAGCACTTAACAGTAATGGCAATTTTACATGTGTTGGTGTGATTACAGGATCAATATCCATTAATTTATATGCTCTATAAGAATTGAGATTGTTCACTTATGTTCACCACTGTGGACTTGTCCCAATAAAGCCAAACAAAATTATACTGAAAAGAAGCAAAAAAGGAGAAAGGAAGAAACTCTATACAAAAGAGCAAGAAAAGACATATATTTCCTTTCTTTTGTCTTCTTTGCAGTTTCTGACACAATATGTTGCACATGGAAAATTCACAGTGGTTTTTGAACGCAATGACCACTGCATCAAAATGAACTGACAGGTTGAAGTTAGGAAATCAAATCTATTCCATGGTTCGAGACATAGCACTAAACATGCTGAGCTGTCCATTTTGGAAGTGTTATGATTTAGTGGACCAGTTTAGCATGGGTAGAGTGACATCTCAGTGTCAGAGCTGAAGTTCTTGCTTTCTCTGCTTGCTCCTGACACATTGCTCATGACATAAATTAATTGAAAATTTATAGCAGCCTTCCAAGAAATAGATTCATTGTCCCCAAATTGTGGCTGGGAAGAGCGAGAGGCAGTTTAATATCCCATTAAGATTCAGAACTGCAGTTTGTAGTTGAGAGGAAACACCCTTGCTAAGCATACATAAGGGCTTGATCCACAGAACCACACACAAAAAATAAATGACATATCAAAAACTAACAAAATCTATCCAGCAATGTGGTACATGACTATAATCTGAATTCTTAAGAGGCCAAAGCACAAGGATCACCAAGATCTTGAGACCATTCTAGGCTATATAATTATTTCAAGGCCTGGACGATGATATAATGAGATTATGTCTCAAGATTAAACAAATTAAAAATGAAACAGAAATGATTAGAACTACTGTAATTAAATAAGGAAAAAACTTCAGAAAGAAAGAAGTATGAAGCTCATACATGTGAATGAAGAGTTGAAGATTTTAGTAGCTGTGTTCTTGACTTTGCTTCCATAGGCCTCTGACTAGCTTGGGGGTCTTAAATTCACTGCTTTTAGATTCCTCCTTCTGATCCTCATAGTAACTGAGCAAAGGGAAAGGGTTATGTACCCTTTTATATATGTTGCCCAAGACCATAGACCTACAAATCTTCCTGGTTCAGTTGCTGTTCTGTTTTTCACACTTTCTATCTTAGACTGAAACTCTCTTCCTTTTGCCTCTCAATTCTAGTACTATTCCTGAAAAATATTCAACTTCCTGAACTCTCCCTGCTTAGGGCCCAAAACATATCTGCCTTGCTATGTGATAAAATCTTGGACTCCACCTGGGTTTGCTTAGTTGGGAATATCTTCCAGGTTTCCCTTTGGCTAGTGTGTGACCTTTAAATTCTTCTTTAGGTGCTGGGCCAGAGGATCTTGAATCTTGAAACTTATTTGTTAGGGGAGCTTTAAATGATCTGCCTCTAATGCTTAAATTTAATTATCAGTTTGATTGCTGTGGGAGCCACATATGGGATTAGTGAAGTATACTTCTGGATATATCTGGGGGCCTCATAAAAGCGTGACTGTAGTTTGTATATAGTTCTGGCCCTTTTCTCTTTGTTGCTGATCCTCTTTTCTGCTTCTCATCCACCATGAACAAAGCAGCTTTGCTCAACACCCCTCTGCCATGGTGTCTCTGTCTTAGAGCTAGTAGCCATGGACTAAACCCTCTGAAAAGATGAGACAAAATAAATCTGTATATAACTTGTAGTCCCATTAATGGGAAAAGTAAATAATATAATACCTTTCTGCAGGCTAAATTCTGACTCCTACCATCCTGCTAGAGAACCAGCTTATCATGACCACATAGTACCTTAAAATATCTGGGAAATTAGACGCTTTAGTCAGATTTATTCTCTTTTAAGACTTACAGTGTTTTCCAAAGTACAAAGCTTCCAGGTATAAAATATTCCTGAAAGATATAGATAATGGGATTTACACAGATTTCCTACAGGACTCACTTTCTTAAATTAATCCCAATTCAATTCTCTTTACTTACATGTTAACTAGCACCGTTTTTACTGTCAAAGAACATGATGGGAATATTATTTCTCAAGAAGAATTGAACATTGTCCAGAGCCTCAGGAACAAATGAAAACACAAAGAGAATAAATTGATGAACTGCATTAAGCCCTGTGAACAAGTTTATAAAGTCTGATATGTTATCAAGAGCTGATGCTATTTTCTTTGGTATTGTTGGATGGTTCTGGCTCAAGCTTTCTACAGTGGTGCATTGAAGACATCTACCCAGGATCAGTGGTGATCTGAAAGCTGGGCTGGGGCAGACAGAGCTCTTCTCAGATGGCTCACTCATTCCAGCTCTTGGCAGTTCTTCAATCCTGCCACATAATTATCTCTAAAGCACCTCAGTACACATGGCTTCTCCTGTGGTCAAGATGCAAAAAAAAAAAAAAAAAAGGAAGTCAGAGGGTCTTTTATTACCTTATCTTCAAGTCAAATGCTCCCATTTTTTTCTAGCCTTTAAGTCTCTCTTTTCTAGGAGTAATATAAAGAAATTGTAGATGTATTTTTAAATGCTATCATTTTGTGTGCATGTGTGCTTGCGCGCGTGCATGTGTACATGTGAGTGCACATGCTATTGAAGTTTGAACTTAGGGCCTTTGCAATGAGCTAAATTTCTGACCCTTTAAATTTTTTTTGTTTTGAGACAAGATTGCCATAAGTCACTAAACTGCCTAAGCTGAGTTTAAACTTGTGATACTCCACCCCTCATAGTTCTGAGATTCCAGATATACAGGCTGACCCGGTTCATGTTTTGTTTATTGTTTTGAGGAGAATTTCAGAAATATTTATAGGTATGCTAATTTACTTTCAAATAATGTTAGAAAATTAATTTTTCTATCTTTTTAAAAATTCAGGTCATCTGTTTGCAAAATAATTATACTAATTTAAACTCATCTTTGTCTAGTTTACAAAAGTGAAGATTACATATAAATAAATTTCTCAAAGGCTTCTACTGAATTTTTAAGAAGAACTACTTGACCCAACAAATCTATAATATTTTGAACTAAATTAATCATATTTGAAACTTTAAGTGGAGATATCCTGTACACGTCAGGAAATTAAATTCATGTGTTGTAACAGAGCAGCTCAAAAATAAGATGAGGTAATGACTGAGGCACGCAGTTGTAGAGCAATAGATAAAAGTCAGACCCAACTGGAGTGGCGAAGGAAGTTAGTTTTGATGACACAGGAGTCATGGATTAGGAAGGAAGTAATTGGAGTTGGATAACACGTGCATAAAAACATGTATAAGAGTCTAGAAAGTCATAGTAGTCAGATTTAAAGTAAACAAATGGAATAGGTTAAGAATGGTGACAATAGTTTTGATCTGAAGGCTGAGAGTCTTTAATTATGCTGGCTTTCCTACAGTTGAATCTTTATCTCATTGGTCCTCATTTTATCCAGCTCTAATTCTCCATTTTAAAAAACTGAATTGGCAAATTTTTACTGAATGCTTAGGCTATAGTTAGTGCTTGAAAGACCTTGTGAATACAGTAGTAAGACAAAAAGATTCAGGTCCTCAAGTAGCTTATAGTTCAGTCAAAGAAAAAGAATTTATTATGTGTTTAGGATATAGAAAGTCAGATGGAGGGTGTCATGAACCTGCAAAAGAGGTGAAGAACCCACATTTGGAGTGATGTGGAAGGCTTTCCAGAAGAATCGTCTAGTTCTACAGTTGAGTCTTCGTGTTTCCAGAGGATTCAAGATTATTTAGTCTCTTATAATTTCTGTACTACTGTGTGTGCATGTGTTAACACACTATGTATGTGTATATGGGCTCCTTGTACATCAAACTCTTTGTGAACTTTCTAAATTTCTCTTTTTTAAAAATTTTAACACTGGAGTACTCCAGGGTTGGATCATCAGGACTCTTATCACTTTAATCCACACTTTTCTTAGTGATTTCATTCATTTTCATGAACTTAAATAATCTCCAAATAACAAGGTTTCCCAAGTTAACAGTAACTTCTTGAATTCCAGATTTTTATATACTGTGTAGCTGTTTATCCGGCCTCATCATTTGTATACTTAATATTCCCCTAAAAATATCAATATATCCCAAAATGGGATCTTTACACTCTTCATTTTTCCATCTCTCCTTTTTTTTTCTTTTTTGTTTTTGAGACAGTCTTGTTTTGTAGTTCAGGCTGGCCTGAGCTCATGATGTTCCCCAGGCAAGCCTCGAACTCACAACAATCCTCTTGCCTGTGCCTTCTGAGTACTTGGACTACAAGCGTCAGCCACCATGCCCAGCACTGTGGTTTGTGGCACTGATTGCTGGTGGGCATGAGTCACCACACCTGGCATTGTTGTATGTGGTACCTGGGGATCTAACCCGGGACCTTGTGCTTGCAAGACAGGCACTTGAACCACTGAGCTAAATCCACCCTCCCACCTCTTGCTCCTTTTTAATTTATCCATTCTTATGGATGGATACCCAGTTATTCCCATAGCTCATACATTACAGTAACCACTGGATCCTCTCTGGCACATTGTTCTATTAATGAAGACTGCCAGCCTTACCTTCAATATTTATGTAGAACTTGACCACCACTTCTATCACCTCACTCTAGGCTGCTATCATTACCTTCCTGGATTATTGCAGTCTCTTAACTGGCTTAATTTTCTACTATATATTCCAATATAGAACTTGAAGGATCCTGTTAAAATATCATGCCACCATTCTTCTAGGAACTACCAATACCTTCATATCTCACTGGAGCAAAAAACAAAGATTTTATCACAATGTATAATTACCTACACGATCTCAACTCTCCTCCACCTCTGTGCCCATCTGACTTGCCTCCTTGTGGATACTCTGCTCATCTCAAACACTTCAAAAGTGATCTCACAGACTTTCATTTTCTTCCCTAAACATTGAATCCTTTTACCCAATGTATTGACTTGAATTGTTACCCCACCTCCTAGTTTGTCCCACAGGTTGCTTTCTTGGTAGAAAATTCTCCAACCACTTCATTCCAAGTGACAAGTCTCTATTTCTTCTTCTCTGCTTCATTTTAGTCCACAGAATTTAACACACACACACACACACACACACACACACACACACACACACCCTCTTGTCTTTCTCACTAGAAGATGAATTACATGGAGCAGAGACTTTTGTCTTCTAGCTTATATCTCTACTGGAGAGAACACTGGGTGCCCGACAGGTGCACAATTAATTTCAGTTAATAATAAATGACCTTCGATCCTTTCCTACTTCTGTCTTGGACCATTTTCTGCTCACCCTGATTGGTCTACTGTGGTCTGACCCAGTGCTTGCCAATCCAGCTCATAACCTTGGTCTCCCAAGCATCTGTTTTTATTTATATTACCTCCTGTTCAGTGATGTTGTGACTCTGCTCAAAATTTCCTCATCCTAATGTAAATAAGCAAATACATACACTTTTTCTCCTTGTTACCATTTTAAGTAGTCATTCTGTTTTCTTTAAGTCATTGCCAAACCACCCAATAGATCTTCTTGAGGAGGAAATAAATCTATATTCCATATCCCTGTTTCCTCCTTAGTTATTGTCCCTTTGTAGCCTGGCTCTTGTCATCACTATGCTACTAAAATTACTCTCTCAAGGTCACTATGACCTGCCAAATCCAATAGCCCTTTCATAGTGCACAGTCATTTCTGGAACACTGGGCACTGTGTTCAGCGATCTTGAGTATCCTAATCTCATAACAAATACATTCCGGAAAGCAACTAATTGTAAGATGCCCAATCAGTGCTCTCTAGGAAAACAAATTTAATCTAAGACATGTGAATCTGGAGATTTATAAAGTAGGCTTACAGTGGCAACCTGCAAGTCAGGTGTGGAAGAGTGCAAAAGGGCCGTCTGCACCGTGGAGTTTCCAAAGATACCATCCGAAGTCATAGGTCTGGCGCTCACTGAAGTGTCCCGTTTGAGCGTGGAGCAAGAATCTGAAGAGTCTGTGATAGAAGGTTGAAGGGTCTGTGATGGAAGCTGCAAACTGGGTGTCCAAAGTGAAGGAGAAGACTGGAGCTCCTACAATGAGACAGAAACACGCCTTCTTTCTTCTTTGCCTTTTTATTCCACACACAATACAAGCCTACTGGCTGATGCCAATCTAATATATGCCATCTAATATATTTGAATACAGGACTCATTCTCCCAAAACATTTATTTTACTTTCAGAAAGCTACATATTTGGCTTCATACACATATGTCTTTGCAATTTTGTCATGAGTAGAATAAACTGAGATGCAAGCAGAGATTGTCAAAGAAGCGAGACAGGCCTTTAAATATTCAGAGGAGATTTGTATTAAAACAATAGGAGTCTGTTTTTAAACTTCATTCACATATGAACCAAATTAAAAAGCTGACTTGAAATGAATTGATGAAGCCGGCTCTTTCAGGGAGTGGAGTCCAAGATTTTGATCCATGTTGGAAGTTATCCACCACGTGTGAATTTTCTGTTTCTCAGGGTGAGAATAAGTAATCTCTGTGAATGTACCTAGGTTCTGCTAACAAATAATTGTAGGTAGTATTTATGTATCTTCTTACATCACATTAAATTGTTTCAGGTGTACAAAGTTCCAAAAAAGAAGTGTTTAATTGGAATTAATTATGATTCACTTTAATTTTGAAAATAAAAGCATGTGACACAAGTCCATAATGAGAGTATTTCTAAGTTACATAAAAAGTTTGAAGTTTGAGTGTCAGTGGTATGTGTGACAAGATATAAAAATTTCACTAAGCAAACACATTTTAGCAAATTTCTGAGCACTGCAGAGCCCTTATTCAAATAAAAAGAAAAGATGGATATCCAGAATAAATTCACTGTTGCTGGGTTTGACATTTTGATGTGACAGAGCAAGACAAAAAGACAGGAAGTGGAACTAGGACTAAGTTTTATCCTTGGGTCTTACATGATGGACTTTACAGCAGGAGGAAAATGAATGTTCTCAATATAGTAGGCTCTGGATCTTCCTCTTCTGAGAAAGCTGCTGCCTCCACATTTTCTACTTGTTTTTTTCAGCATAATGTGAAGCAGGGGGTCAGGGGACACACTTGTGGCCTCTAATGGCCAGATAATGGACCACAATAAAAGTTATGTGTCCCCAGCTGGAGGTGAAGACATATAATGGTTGAGAAGATCCATTATCTAACTATTAGAACCTAGAGCAGAAGACAATTATTGAATCAAAGAAAAACCTATTTTCACTTATTCAAGGGAAAAACACAACTTTGCTTATGTGTTTGATTTCTTATAAGTTCCATCTTCATATTTAAGAAGCAATACTGATTGTAACAGCAGCACTAACTTATTAAACATTGCAGTGTGTTATTCAGCTTAACAGAACACAGGAACTGTAAAATATGACATACTATTTTCAGAACTTGGCATCAGTATTTACTTGAAGGAAATTATTCCTTTTGTGTCTCAGATATCCAGTGTCTAAAACATGATAGTACCAATATGTGCTGTATGTGATCACTGAGGACAGAATATATTAACTACAAAATAAGTGATAGTGATTACAAAATAAGTGTTGTGATAAGGGTCATTATGGACACTTGCATAGTAAATACATCTTTGAATCTCTAGATCACACCATTTAATGAATTAAGAAATATAGCAGATGAAGTGAAATTCTTTAAACTGGAAGTTTGTGGAGGATTTTAGAGCATTTATTGGCCCATTAAAAGAAATTGGAAAAATATATTTATGTACATTCTGGTAAGTGAAATTATCTCTAGTCTCAAAAGAGCCCTTAAACCTCAAAATTCTAAGAATCTCTGGTAAACTAAATGCCATATATGATTTTAACTGTCAAGCGATGCAGGGTGATTATGGAACAAATATATTTAAGTCATATCTTCTCCTTTCAATTACTTCTTTAGGTTCAGCATTATTAAAAAAGATCAAATAAATAAAGCGTACTAGTTAGTTTCCTTTTGTTGCTGAGACAAAATACCTGACATCTAAAGTTAAAGGTTAAGAGGTTTATTTGGCTGATGGTTAGTAGAGGTTTCAGTCCATAGTTTTTGGCTCCAGGCAGGGATCACAAACAGTCATGCATAAGGCAGCAAAGATAACAAGAGAATATTTTAATAAAAGAATTTCAGTTTATTGTTACATTGTAGAAATACATTATGATCACATTCCTCACTGAGAATTTGAACCTGTACATCAGGCTGACCCTGAGCTCAGCCTCAAACTCACATCCCAGCAATCCTCCTGCCTCTGCCTCCCAAGTGCTGGGATTATAGGCATGAGCCACCACACCTGGCACTGTGGTATGTGGTGCTGATTGCTGCTAAGCATGAGTCTCCATGCCCAGTATGGTATTTGGTTACCAGGGATCAAACACGGTCCTTGCACTTGCAAGACAGGCGCTGGTACCACTGAGCTATCTTCCCGGCCCTACATGATATATCTTGATTCTTATGAGTTGGTCTAAAGAGCATCTCCCTGCTCCTTTTACTCAGATTGCTTAGGATAGGGGGCACTCACATCCTTAACCCTAGTGCCCTTGAGCCTAGCATGGCACCATGAATCAATCCCAGTTCCACACACTCTAGATCAAGCGTATGACCACATGAGGCTTAAGGGGGACATCTGGATCCAAGCCATAACAAAAAGTAATGACAGGGAAACATTTCATCAATTAAGGGCCAAAATATGTACATAAAACCTGAGTACATCTTTTCTTTCTTTTATCTGTTCTTGAGATAAACCTCTGTTTGAGATGCACTTGATTTGAAAGAGACAAAACCAATTCAGATACAAAGGTGGAAATCTATTGTTTGACTGTCTTGGCAGTAGTATGTTAGCAAGCAATCAATAAATCTATCTTTGGCCTTCTCATGAAGCCTTTGGGGACCCTGGAATTCTAGTAGAGATTCCCATGCATATAATGGCATTATGATATCAGTAACTCTTTTGTTCTCATGATGCACTTGCAAAGTGATTGACATACATCAGCTCCTGTCCTCCCCTTGGGTGCAACTTATCTGTACAAGGTCAGTCTCCGTGCAACTAACATGGGACTGTGGGCGCTACTGAGACATTAAATGGGTGTTTGTGAGTGCAGAGAAATCTAAAATTGTTGTCGTATAATTTAAAGGATCATTTTTCTTGAGGAGAATCATAATGTAAAGGCTAAATGCATATACTTGTCAGGGGCTTCAGAGGCTCAATATCCAACTCTAATTATTAGCCATGGAATCATGGGCAAATTCATGTACCTACTTCTGTTTCAGTTTTCTTATCTGTGAAATGGGAATATATATATAATATTTACTGCACAGCATTATTGTATGAGGACAAAGAATATTTAAGATATATAAAAGTCATTGCAACAGTGCTGTAGTATAAGACCTATAAATAGTTTTATTCTGTAATCCATTTCTTATAAAGAAAACACCTGACAATTCCACTTTAATGTATTATGATCTTTACATTTAGACAAAGTATTAATATCTGATATTAATTTTTGAACTTATTTAAGAATATATCACACAAATTCATGATGATACATGAAATAAAAAACTTACCATTTGGGCTATGGACTAACTAAGATTCAAGTCCATTGACTGAGTTTGGTATACACTGTATGTTTCAAAGGAATATTACTTTAAGTAATTACAGAATGAAATGCTTATTTCTTCATGTAACATATGGCACATGAGGAAAAATTGTGGCACTATGTATCCCCCACTCCAAGGGATTTTCTACTTAATCTTAGTTATCACTCTGTTCAGCTGTGGAAATTTTTAGGCTTCTTTTCCCAGGGTGTCTGAGCCAGAATCCTGACTGAGGAGAGATGTGACCCCATCCCTGACTCCTTCACATTTGGAGAAGCTGAGTGGAGGTTACTGAATATTAATGGATTTTTGTTTTGCAGCATTTCTTTCTCAAATTTTCTAGGCTCTTTTTGCTAGCTTTTAAATATTTTAAAACAGAATTTTCACTGTTTTAACTTTTGAAGCATTGTAACATTTAGATGCTTCATATTGGTCTGAATAGCTTTTGTTTTATCCTTTCTTGCCTGGAATTGAAAATCTACAAAATCAATATATATGAACATGTGCTTGCTCAGGCCCTTTCTATTTCTGTTGCTTGTCGTAATGAGCTGGAAATGCTTTCATAATCTCACTGAACAGCCTTTCCCTAGGCAGGATCCCCAGGACCACTAAAGAGATATTCTGATTGTTTATAACTACTCTGTCAGGGAAACACACGCAGAACTTACTATTTGTTGTCCTGCCCTGATACTTAGTGGCTTAATGCAGTTGTGTTTCATTATTTCTTGCCACCCATGGGTTGATTGAGTGGTTCTACTGGCCTCACTCGGGCTTATTCAGCTGGGATCACTGAAAGGTTGGGCCTCCCTCTCCATATGTCCTTTCATGCTGAGATTCCACCAACGATTTCCATTCCTGGGCAGGATTCCAACATACCCAAACATTTAAGCCATGAGGACCTGGCTCCTGAATGCACACAATACCATTTCCACCTATTCTGTTGAAGTTATTTGTCCTAACAAGGACAGTCCAGACTTCAGAGGTAGAATTGTGTGTTCTGTCTTTTGATGGAAGAAACTGCAATGAATTTGGGGTCATATTTAGTCTATAAATGTCTGTTTTAAAACAAAGTTGGATACATTAGAATGTGGATGCAAGCAAATGTTCGTGAATAGTATCAGAGGAAGCAAGTAACGAGGGCCAGTGGGTCTCTAACCCACAGGGTGCACCACGTTCCTTGTGTGGAATGGCCGGCCATGTCATTCAGCTACTTCGCATTCAAGAGTTAGGTGGCTGTTCCACTGTGTCCTAGAGTCATGGTTGGTTCCTTGTTTATACCAGAAAGTTCTATAGCTCACTGGTCCTCTTCCAAAATTAGCTCTACCTTTTAGCAAAATGAGCATGACATTTTTTTAGATTAGAGAAAAACAAAAGTAACAAACATCATCAGTGATGAGCAATATCAAGGAACTACTATGTATCAAAATAATTTCATTTCTGAGGAGTTTCAAATACATTATTTTTGCTTGCAAGATTAAATTTTGACCCAGCAAAATAGTCATAACCTAGAAATAAACAATATGTTTGGGTTGTTTAATGAATTTATTGTATACTTCCTAGCTATATGAATATACCTAGGCTCTGTATTAGACATCCAGTTGAGTCCCTAGACACATGACTTGTGTGATGATAAAGGGAATAATCATGTGAACAAGTTAAAAACATAAGGAAGTAAAATAATAAAAACCATGAAGAAATTAGTGAAATAAATATTCTGGCAGAAAACTAAACAAAATACACAACAGGTATGAATCTTCCTGGAGACTTGAACATTTAAGTTGTGCTTAAAAGAGGTGAGACTTGAGCTAGAAGACAGAGGAAGAGTGACAATCCTGCCAGGCATGTATTGAACGGTTCTGTGTCAGGTGGTGTGCCAAGTTTTGGACAACTGTGCCTTAGCACTTGTAACTACACACCGAACTTGCAGAGGCAGATGTAAAAACTTTTCAAGCAATGAGGTCTACTACTACTCAACTGAATGAGTAACTGAATGAGTGAAGAAAAAGAAGGACCCCAGACATTTCAAGAAGGGTTAATGGTGTGCCTTAACAAAACCATATGGCTCAGTTTAGACTGTAAGATCAAAATAGAAACATACAATCCAAAAATAAAACTGAAAGCATGTATATCCAAAAGAGGCCTTCACAAACATCAATCTTAATTATATTTATGCATAGTGATATTTTCCTCAGCTTTCAAGGATGGCACGTGATCAAGAGTGTAGGAGTGTTTATGTGTGTGACAACAGGACAGAAATCATTCTATTCCTTTTCATCTTGCTTATCCTCAGCAAAGCTATCAGTATCTTCCTATCTGTGGTTTACCTGAACTTTATCCCAATATTTGATAATTCCACTTCCCCAAGGTCCAATAATTGGGTCCCATATGCAATAAATGTGAGTTATACTGCTTGTATGGATGGATTAAATGAAACTTCCAACTTGCGTGTCTACTCCTGACTTGATTGTAACCATAAAAGTGTATTTTTAGTTAAATTCCTTCAGATAAAGCTAACAATTAGGAGAATAATCAGTAATAATAGCTCTTTCACTCTGTGACTACATGCTCCTAGTCAGCTAAACACTATTAGAACCTGACTCAGAAGCTTGTGCGAATCAATAATATCCTAAAAGAATATTCTGACATTCTTCAGACAGTAAGTATGCTTGTTACTTGTTATCAGTTATCATTTTCTCCATCTCTTATGTGTTGTATCATCTAAAGCTGGTTATATCTCTCCATTTTTACTCCTTCCTCCATAGGATTTAGAAATCACCATGGGAGATTTCTTTTGGTAATTTTTTTTCTTTCTTCTATTACTCATGCTAAATTGTTTTGCCTCCCAGAAAACAGAGAACAGATAACTTATTTGTTCATTTCTCTTTTTATCCTAAGTAATTATTATGGTACACATTCGCTTCTCCTGTGACTTCTAGTTTTTGTATTTTTCCTAACATTTTGTGAATGCTGACTTTTCTCTTCTAAACTTAAAACCTGCGTATCCAAATATCCACCAGGCATCTATAGGACAATGTGCTATAGGTAGATAAAGCTCACTAGGCTCCAAATTAAGTTAGAAATCATTGTTTTTCTTCCTTTGATAAATTATTTCTCTTCTATATTTCTTATCCTCAAAAATCTCATCAGCTACCCAATTAGGGAGACCAGGAATCTATATACTACTTATATCCTGAATAAATCTATTTTCTAACTTCTAATCTAATTAATAATCAAGTAATACTGATTATCCTTTTTAATATCTCCTGGTTCTGTTTTGGCTTTACCCTGGGTTATCCCAGTAGCATCATCCCATCTCTTCAACTTTGGATGGAATTTTCTGTTCCAAGAAAATAACTCCTACACTTCATCCTACTCACAAATATTAGAATAACTTTTCTATAATGTTAACAATATAAATAAATTTTAGGTAAATAAAACTCTACAGCAAAGTGAAGAGTACACAAAATTAAAGCAAGAACATGAAAAATAATCCACATAAATTCAAACAATTAACCAGTATATCATCCATTTTCAATAAGTCCACAGGACTCAAGATCTCCTCCCCCTACCAATTCTGTTGTGTTCCCAATCTTTATAATCTCTGGAACTCTCTATTTCATGGATCTTATTCCGATGATTAAGTTATGGTGTATGGCATGGCTGACTTTAAGGAATGAAAGTGTATAAGTGGACCTGACCACTTAACCTTAAGGACTCCTCCTCCAGGAGTCCTTAATGTTAAGATGGTTTTCTCCAGCTAGTTGTAATAGAGGAAGTCTGGGACTGTAAATTCAAGAAGACTTTTATGTGCGCTCTCTGGCTTTATGATGAAGAAGCCAACTACAGCCATCCTAACCTGAGGGTGACCTCTGAAGCTAAGCATGGTCAGGCCTGGTTAGTGTGTGGATGGGAGATGAAGATCACACTTAAAAGGTTGGGTACAGTCTCTAGAAATAAGAGCAGCTCCAAACTAACACTTAGCAAACATATGATGACATCTGTTGGCAGTTGTAAGAAACTGTATTCTATAGACAACATAAATGAGCCTGAAAATAGATTTGTTTTCCCCAGAACTCCTAGAATGTAACACAACACTGCAAACAGCTTGAGTTTGGACTTGTAAGCCTGAGCAGGGAAACCATTCAGGACATGCCACACTTCTGATCTGCTAAAAGGTGAGCCAAAGAATGTATCCTTAAGCCCAAAAGTTTGTGGCAATTTGTTGATAAGAATAAAAAGTTAGGTGATGTAGTGGTGCAAGTGTGTTATCAATTTGATTGGCTTTGAGACCTGCAGTGAGATTGGTGCAGCAGGCTTCTAGTCATGTCTGGGCAGGCTGTGGAGGTGTGGCTTTGGAATCTCTGTCTTGTCCTCAGCCCTTTCCTCTCTGGCACTGTTCCCCTCCTCTGCTCTGGCTGCAGGGTACTAAGCAGTTTTGCTCCTCATGCTCTTCAATGATATTTCTCCCTCAGAGCCAACTTACCACAGACTTAATCATCCAAAACCATGAGCCAAATTAAAACTTTCATCCTCGAAAATGTGGATGTCAGGTGTAACCTCTCAGCACCAAGAAAGCCAATATCCATATGAACTCATAATTGATACGAATCAATGTCAATTACTGAGTAATTAAAAGAATGTAGGCATGAAAGGGGGACGGATAAGGATGGATGTGGAGGGAAGGAATGAGTAACTCGTCATCTCCGCATCATATTCTGAGGCACATCACAGCGCTGGACACAAGGTTGGTACTTCATACATATTGGCTGACTTAATGGTAGAGTATGATGAATAAAAAGTAGATAGGAATATAAAAGAATAAGATATTCTGTTCTTGAGAATTAACATAGGCTCCGCTCATCATCTAAGTCAAGATCTAGAGTAATTATGAGAAGCAGAGAGAAAGAGAAGCTAACAAGAAAGACAGGCCAGTGCCTGAACACCAAGATCTTTCACTTGATTCTGAAGAGTATTATTGAATTTGCTTGTGAAAATACAAGAATTTTCAACTTTTAACTTTTAATTTAAATATTTCACTCCCATATTTTTTTCACTATTAACTTTTGTTTTAATCTAATAGGTTTCTTTAAAAAGTTATTAGATTCTTTTGTTGACTTTTTTCTATTGTGAAATAGGTACATTTTATATACATATCATGATCACACTCAACACTGACAATTTGTACCAGTATATGACATGACTTGATTCTCATTTTTCCCATCCCCCTACCCAAGCTACAACTCCTCCACCCCCACATATATAGGCTTTGTTTCCCTTTTTTAAATTATCATTACAATTTTTTCTTTCTTCCCTATACTTACCCCTAGCCCTATTTCCCTTTGAATATTTTTTTAACAATAGCTAACATACATTCTAAAACTTATTTACATTTTCAGTTTCTCATATCAGAGAAAAGATATGATATTTATACACTGTGACCTATTTTTTTCTTTTGTTGTCTTTTATGATTTAACATTTTTTATGCATTACAAAACAACAGATCTCATAATTACCTCTACTTTTCTTTGGTTTTGTGGTATACAGCAGTGTCTTTTCTTGATAAACCTTGAGTAGTGATTGATTTACTAATTTAAAAGTCTGATTAAAACAAGAAATCTGAAAAAAATGATATAGAAAATACGGCTTGTTCTTTACAGAACAAACTTCTGTCTTTGAGGTCAGATCTGGGGATGAGTACACATCTCCAGTCTTGTTTAAAACACACCCATGGTACATATAGGTCACTGTTAGGGTTCCCTACATAGCTAGTTCAAAGGACACATGAATATAGACTCTTCCTAAAGTTTTATAGCATTTTCTTCAGTCTTTACATAGTTTTCTAATCTACTCTAATCCAAATACTTGTTGAAAAAAATTCAACATATTTTCATGAAAATAATTTTCTGCCCTTTTTCATGTACCTTGCAATGATTTATGTAGTATTTAAGTTTGTTAATGACCCACTGCTGACAAGTACAGCCCAACACTTTGGAAATAAGCATCTGATCCTTCAAAAGCTTGAAATACAGGTCAGTACAGCAGGACCCAAGCAAAGAGAGAAGAGCTTGCCAGGGTGAAACTCAGCAGGCTGCAGCCATGGCCAGGGTGCTTGGCAGGAGGGAGAGGGTCGGTTACCACACTCAGATGTCCAAGTGGAGAGCAGTAAAGAGGGTTCTCTCTTAGGACTTCTGGGACTTTGGTCAGGTCATTTAACTCTCACACCTCAGTTGATGCGTCTGTCAAATAAGAATGAAATCAGTCCTCACTTAAAAGACCTTTTATGGTGATTAAATAAGTAACTCTTGGGAAAGCACATTCGGCACCTTACAAGTATTCAAAAATTGAAACAAATATGAAAAGTGAAATAAAGTGAAGTGTTATTTGGGGTCCAGGGATTTAGATTAAGTAATACCATGCATACCTTGAGAGCATAAGGGCCCGAGTTAGATTTCCAGTACTGAAAAAAAAAAGTATTATTATGTATAAATTTTAAATTATTTTATGTCACAGTATAGTATTAACACTATTGTAATTATCATGTGGATTCAGTCAACATTTATTGAATATTTACTGCTGACCTATCATGATGAGAAGCTGTTATGTGTATTGTTCTATTTTATAACTTGCTCCAGGTTGCCAGCTGTGAAGAGATAGACCAAGTGAAAAATTCAATTTTTTTTATTCCAGAATTTCTCCTACTTAGTAGTCTTTTTATGCTGTTCCTTTTCTGAAAGAAATTTACTATTTTTTAAATTGGTAATTGTTGTTGTACATCATAATAATTACATTTATCATGGGGAGTTGGTATATGTACATGACACATCTTAATTCTTTTTTATTCTTTTTCCTGAAAAGAATTATAAATTTGATTCACAGGAATACAATGAATCTTGTAAAATAACATAAAATAGAAGCAATATTATGCTACCAATAAAGATCGACTCTTTTTAATATCTTCAAGTATATATATGTGTGTGTGTGTGTGTGTGTGTGTGTGTGTGTGTGTGTGTGAATATAGTTTGCTGATTAGTACCAATTTCCATATCTGGTTATCATAAACCTTTTTATGTTATAATTAAAAGTCATAGTATGTTGTATTAAACAAAAATGTTTGAAGTCCATACATGATATATATTTTTTAAGAGGCCAAATTTACTTCTCTATCTCATATATCATTGGTGGAGATGAAAACAAAAGATTAAATAATACAAGTGCCTGCAGGAATGAAGAAAAAGCCAAAATGGAAAATATGGCTTTGTTTTCTACCATGGAGAATAACTGGAGAACATTCTTTGACTACAGCTCTTGTCTTACCCATCTGACCCATTATTCAATGATGACTTTATGTTTTATGGCTTCTAGTAGATACTACTAGCCTGGCACTAAATCAATATGGAAATTAAACTGGCAATCTAGAACACATTGATTTATGAGGTTGCATTTCACTTTAATTTCATAATATTTTGAGCATTCATAAATTAAACATAAAATCAATTTAAATTAAAAGTTAAGGGGCAGTAGCCCTCAGGTTGATGCCTAGTGGTTTATTAGTTTTATGAAATAAATAAGATATACTAAACTTTATACTGGTGTTGTTATTATTTAATATTTCCTACCTACTAACAAAGCATATTAATTTACCTTTTCTCAAGACTCCGTTATCCAGTTTTTGAATCATACATCCTGCCGCAACTAAATCTTTACTTGTTTATTTCATTTTAGATACTGGCATTTCAAGATAAAGAAAAATTACAGTGTTAGATTTTGGAAGTTCTACAACTTTAAAAACACTAACCTCTCTGGGAAATTTATCATTTGCTTTTTAGTAAAGCCTTAAAATTCATTCATTTGGAGACCCGTTAGTGATGAGAGATACTTACAATACAACACTGTGAGAAAAACTTTGCCTAACATATCTGTGATTATTTAGTTATAGTATGTGTGTGTGTTCACTTATTCAGTGAATCTCATTGAGTTTCCAATGAGAATTTGAATTCATTGAATTTCTCATCATATTTCCAATTCTTTAAGAATAAAGCAAAGAAAAGACAAAGAAAGATATGGGCATGTTTTCATGGAACTTGCATTATAGAAAGAAATCAAGCATGCATTATATAACTAAAAATAGATATGTAATATGAATTATATAATTGTGGTTTTTATTGTGTAAGAGCCACTACTGTGAGTGTTCTGTGTCATTAGCTCAAGTCATCCTTCTCACAACCTTAGAAGGGAAAATGCAACTATTATCTCTACAGATGTGGACATTAAGGCTCCGGGGTGTTGAATAACCATCTATATCAAACATCTAGAATGCAATGATTCTGGGACCTAGCTGCTGGCAGTCTAGCATCCAAGCACTAGGCCTTTTTGTGTCCCCAACTTGTAGTGGGGCAGTTCCTTACGGAGGGGATGAACCTGCTGCTATGACAAGACACATGGTTTCAGGGGAGAAAGTAAACTTTCCTTTAGGAAATACAGCTGGAGTGAGACTTTGAGGTTGCGTTTCTATGAACTAGGCTTTGACATGGACAGGAGGGAACACTTACTTCACCAGAATGTGTAAGAAGTAGAAGAGGAATTAAAGGAATTTGAGGAACTCCAGGAGTTAGAGATGGGGGTTAGTACAGCCACAGGAAGTTCCAGGAGCAACCTGAGTTTGACTCCCATTTCCTTCTCTCTGTATTTCAATTCTTTGTCTGCAAATGGCAAGTGTGACTATAATTAGAATCACCCAAGGAGCCTGACAGCTTTCATTCCAGACAGACCCTCCCAGAGTCTCTGAAAGGACAGCCCTGGTGTCACAGGCTCTGAACCCACTCTGGTGTAGCTGCAGCTGAAGCCCACTGTAGTAGGTGGGGTAGAGGGTCAGGGCTGCTGGTATCTAATTGAGTAGAACCCTCAGAAGCAAAGATATGCATATGGTTAGGATGATAAAGTGTAGACCTTTGTTTCATTTTCTTTTTGTACTACTGGGGATTGAACTCAAGGCTTTTGTCCTGATCCACATCTCCAGCACTATTTTGTTTTATGTTTAATGGAGTTTCTTATGATTGCTTTTGCTTTGGTTTGAAACTCGGTCTTACTGACTTGTGATGGCTAGGCTAAAACTCACAGTCTTTCTGCCTCCACTGCCTGCGAGAGACAGGAGGTGTGTTCCACTGAGCCTGACTCCAAGAGGGGCTTTGAGCTAGTTGTTAGAGGATGAGGAGAGGCAGATCAAAGGAGCTAAATGAGGCCTCAAACAAAGGAGAAATTTCCTGCTTCACTTACTGTTGCCTTGACTTCCAGGCCCATCAGAAAAGAGAAGACAAGTCAAGGTCTCGGGACAAAGTGTGTCCTTGGTCTAGGGAGCTGCCTTCCCCGTGGTATCTTCACCCCTTTTGGGCTGAAGAGCAAAAGTGAGGGAGTAGAGTAGAACAACAACAACAACAACAAAAAACCTCCCAAATTTAGCCTAAAAGTGTATTCCAGGATAGGGGATACTACCAAGTACAAAAAAAAAGAAAAAGAAAACAGAGGGGCGTTGAACCATCAACAACCTGCCCCACGGAAGGCTACTGGCTGTGGCTGAGTCAGTCTTGTCTTAGTTTACTTCATGGGGATGTGTCTCTAGCCGAAAGTCTTTAGTCATGGAAAAGGGCCAAATATGATATTCAATGTCTGTAAGAATTGGAATAATAATGTATCCTCCAGTGATTTTTTAAATATAACCTAAAATTTAAAAATATGTGAAAATATTTGACTACAAAATAACTGGATGTTTATTAAAACTGATTTCCCCATCTTTGTGTCTGTCTTTGTCTCTGTGTCAAGTGCTCTTTTCTGTCTCTGTCTCTGTCTCTGTCTCTGTTCTCTCTCTCCTCACTTCCCCTTTTTTCCCTACCTCTGGATAATTTACTAGAGAAATAAAGTGTCTGAATGTAAGAGTGGGATTAGATATATTTTGTGTAGGTTTTGATCAATTAAAGAGTGGTAAATATAAATACTACAATTTCAGAAGGAAATTTTTCCTGCAGACTAGGTCAGAGGTGACAGTAGCTTGGGCTAGAGCCCAATGCCAAGAGAGAAAGTAGAGGTGGATAATGTGCCATATCATTTGCAGTAGATCCAACAAAGGACTCGGTAATAGAGAAGAGGTAGACAGAAGTACATAGAAATACACAAAACCTTTTAGCCAACATTTTTTCCCTCAAAATTTTGACCCTCAAAATGTTTATCTTTTATATTTCATGCTTGGTGAGTGATAATGGAATGGTAGAATACAGATATACACTTCATCACATACAGAAAACTGATAAAAACCTTACAGATGTTAATGGTGATTAACTCTTGGTGAGTGATATCACTAGATGATTTTAAGAATAATATGATGAGCAGTCATTGAGCACATGTGCACAGGGTACCTTCTAGTGATTTTCTTTACATACCCACTTCATTCTCATTTTCCAGAATATAGGAGTGCTTCTTAGAACAGATAAATTGAAAGTAATAATGAGTACATAGATGGTTTTTAGCTATACCATTATTACATTTATATAATACTGAAGTCAACTAAAGTCACAACCCAGTTTATTTCAGACATCAAAAAAAAATCACAATAGTGACAATAAGTTACTAAATATTTATTGGGTTCCAAGAATTGCACAAGATGATTTACAAGTATTAACTCATTAATTTTGCAAAATTCATTGAAGCAAATATAGTTATCTCCTTTTGCTAGGAGGAAAACATATCTTATAGCTACTAGGTTTACTTAATCATATGTTTGTGTGACTCTACAGACTAAAATGCAGGAAATGAATGTAGAATTAAGATCCAGAGGTAAAGTCCTTCTCTCCATTAGGGAGACTTCCAAGGAGTGTCATTTTCTCAAATACAGAAGGACTCACAATATTATAGTCTGTCAAAAAATCAATGACAACTTTCCAAAGGCAGATGAAATCTAGTATTGCCCAAGAATAGGTAAATATGTATAACAGGTGACAAGCACTTCACCAACTGAAATTGAAGAACAAAAAGTCAATATACATATTTGACTGTAGAGATTTCTAGAATAATTTCACAAGAAACAAAATGCAATCATTTTTATTGCTCATCCTTCCATTCTATTAAAGTTTATTCACAGTGACTAAATGTCAAAGAATTAAGATTGATCTCATGTGGGATATGTTGAAAGGGAGGAAAGTTGGACTGATTATGAAAGGAGTGTTTATATAAATGTACCTAATCTTAAGTACTCACAGATAGAGTTAAGGACATCCAATGTTCACTTAGGCTTTTGATATTTTTAGAATCAAATATACATGATCAATGATGTTGGTCAGCAGCTAAAAGTGTCATCAAATGAATATCCCACTTTAAATAAATTTTCATTGCAGCTTATTGTAAAATCACTTTATTGAAATGATTTTATTAATCATTTTAGCTAGACAAAAACTTATATTTCCATAATAAAAGAAGAATATACAAGGTGTGATTAAAAAATAGTGAATGGTCACATTTTAAAAATTTATTACCATTAAATCTATCAGTCCTTTGGTTTAGTTCTTAGGATCTTCCATATAAAGTTATTAGTAAATAATGACAGTTTAACTTCTCCTCTCTTTGTTCCTTTTATTTCTTTCTCTTGCCTAATTGCTGAGGCTAATGTGTCCAGCACTATATTAAACAAGAGTGGTGAGAGTGAATATCCTTGTCTTCTTCCTGATCTTAGTGTGAAGGTTTCAGTTTTTGATGGTTTATGAAGATGGTGGCTGTAGGTTTCTTATAAATAGCTTTTATTGGGTTGACACAAAGTTCATCTATTCCAATTTTCTGTAAGATCATGAATATATATTGGAATTTTTTGAATGTTTTTTCTTTATCTATTGAGATAACCATATGGTTTTTGTCTTTGAGCCTGTTAATACAGTGTATTACATGTATTGATTTACATATGTGGAATTATCCTTGCATCCTTGGGATGAATCCAACTTGGTCTTGATCCTGATGATTCCCTGTATTCTATTTGCAAGTATCTTATTGAGGATTTTTGCATCAATGTTCATTAGGGAGACTGGCATGTAGTTCTCTTTTTTGGTTGGGTCTTTCCTTTTGGAATCAATGTAACGGATGCTTCCAGAAATGAGTTTGGGAGTACTGCTTCCCTTTCAATTTCATTAAAGAGTTTGAGAAGTAGAAACACTAACTCTTCTTTAAAAGTTTTGTAGAATTCAGCCATAAAGGCATTAGAACCAGGACTTTTATATGTTGGTGGGGTTTTTATTACATTTTCAATTTCACAGATTGATATTGGGGTATTTAACATTTCTATATCTTCTTAATTTAACCTTGGAAGTTCATATGTGTCTAGAAATCTATTCATTTCTTCTACATTTTCCACCTTATTGAAGTGTAAATTTTCAAAGTAGGTGTTTATTTTTCTCTGGACTTCTCCTGGATCTGTGATGATTTCCCTCTTTTCATTCCTAATAGCATGGGATTTGAAACTGTTTCTTTCCTTCGTTTGATAAGGTTGGCTAAAAGTCTGTCAATTTTGCTTATCCTTTTGAAGAACCAACTCTTCAACTTGTTGATTTTTTTGTATCATTCTCTTAGTCTCTATTGCATTAATTTCTGCACTAATCCTTATAATTTCTTCCCTAGTACAGCTTTGGGTTTGTCTTGAAAATTTAGTAGCTTAGCTGGATACAAGGTCAATCCTCAAAAATCAATAGCCTTTGTATACCTAAACAATAGACTCACTGAGAGAGAAATTAAGGAGTCAAATCGCATCCCAAAAAATGAAATATGTAGGAATCAATCTAACAAAGATAGTGAAAGACCTCTACTTTGAAAACTATATCACTTGGGAAAGGGAGATTGAAGAGGATGTCTGAAAATAGACATCCCCTACTCCTAGGTAGGAAGAACCATTATCATCAAAATGGCTATACTTCCACAACTACTACATAGATTCAATGCAATCTTGATTGAATTTTTTTTTTTTTTTTGAGACAGGGTCTTGCTTTATAGTTCAGGTAGGCCCTGAGCTCAGCCTCAAACTCACATCACAGCAATCCTGCCTCTGCTGCCCGAGTGCTGGGATTACAGGCATGAGCCACCATGCCCGGCCCTGTGGTATGTGGTACTGATTGCTGCTGGGTGTGAGTCTCCACACCCAGTATTGTATGTGGTTACCGGGGGATCAAACCCAGGCCCTTGTGCTTGCAAGACAGGTGCCAGAACCACTGAGCTAAATCCCCAGCCCCCTGATTGAAATCTTAACAGCATGTTTCACAGATCTAGAAAAAGTAATCCAAAAATTTACCTGGGACCTCAAAATATCTAGAATAATAAAAGCAATTCTAGGTAAAAAGGATATGGCAGGTGGTATCATGATCCCCAACTTGAAACTATACTACAGAACCACTGTGATAAAAACTGCATGGTACCGGAAAACTAACAGGCCCCAGTATCACTGGAACAGATTAGAAGATCCAGAAACTACTTCAGATATATTAAACCACCATATTTTTCATATATATATATATATATATATATATATATATATATGCGCACACACACACACACATATATATATATATATATATATATATATATTTTTTTTTTTTTTTTTTTTTTTAGGTTTTTTGAGACAGGGTCTCACTTTGTGGTTCAGGCTGGCCCTGAGCTCAGCCTCGAACTCACATCACAGCAATCCTCCTGCCTCTGCCTCTCGAGTGCTGGGATTACAGGCGTGAGCCACCATGCCTAGCACTGTTAAACCACCACATTTTTGACAAAGGACCCAAATATGTGCAATGGGGGAAAGAGCTTCTTTTTAAAAAGGCACTGGAAAAACTAGGTTTCAATCTGCCAAAGACTAAAGCTAGAGCTATCTCTTTTATCATGCACTAAACTAAAATCAAAGTGGATTAGAGATCTAAATATTAAAACAGAAAAACTAAACCTGATGTAAAGCATGTTAGGTACAACTCTTGGAGACACTGAGTTAGGGGAAAACTTTATGAACAAAACCTCTACAGCATGAGAACTAGCAAAAGGAATCAACAAATGGGATCTCAT
>PVIR01022291.1:0-28454 GCA_004026965.1 Petromus typicus
GCAATCCTCCTGCCTCTGCCTCCCGAGTGCTGGGATTACAGGCGTGAGCCACCACACCCGGCACTGTGGTCTGTGGTACTGGTTGCTGCTGGGCGTGAGTCTCCACACCCAGTATAGGTATGTGGTGACCGGGGATCGAACCCGGGTCCTTGCGCTTGCATCACAGGCGCCGGAACCATTGAGCTAAATCCCCGGCCCCAAGAAAAGTTTTCATTTCTTCTACTCTAAATAGGTCATTGTTTCCACTCCTCCTGGGGGGAAAAAAAAGCCATAAATACAAACCAAATACAACCAAAAAGTTAGTTTTTTGAGTCTTCAAATATTGAGGTCAACATGTAAGTTTTGCTCATGTGAAAACTCCTGCTTATCTATCTGTATGTCTATATGTATATCTCTTATATGTATGATCTCTTAAGTTATTTCACACAGAAGTTATTCCAAACTTTCTCACATCAGCAATAGAAACCTGTTTCTTTACTCTTAAATAAGAACATAAAATTTGCCTTACTATATTTTTAGTAAATCCCTTTACTAAGATTTTTGTGTAGTTTGTAGGAAATAAAAGTAAAAGTATGTATTTAACCTGCTATCTGTTCCTAGAAATACATATTTTAGTTTTTAAATACTAAATAGGATTTAATACTAAATAACTTTGCAACATATTATCAAATTTATCCTTCCCCATCTTCCCATGTTTCTTTTTATAAAATATTTCTTCTGTGACATTTGAAAATAATTTATTCTATATGTCTTGTAATTTGTGTTAATGATTTGAATATTTAAATTTAACTCAATTATCTTGTATCTAGATTAAGATGTGCTTTGAGGTAAATATCCAAACTAACTTGTCTTCAAATATAATGCTACCTTTTCTCAACAATATTTTATTCTATACTAATTGATTTATATTGTGCATTTAGTTGTAATATATACTTTTCTGACTTAACAGTTTAAAGTATCTGTTCTCACATGCTGTATTCATTATTGTGACATTCTAATTTTTCTCATATTTTTCTAATGCTTGTCTATCTATCTTCCTAAATTTAAAGATGAATTTCCAATAGCTTTTCCAAGTTCTTCTCCCCACTGTCAGCAATCTTATCAGAGTCTTGACATTTTGTAAAATGTAAATACTGTTGACCAAATATTTTTATTTTTCCTTCTTGAACTGGTAAGTGGCCTAGAATCTTACTTTCTGCCACAGGGAAAAGAAGGCCACATCTTCCTTTCCTTACCGCTTCTCTGCTAAGTGGATGCTTATGTCAAGACGTAGACTCTGTTTGTCCGGATTCCCGAGTGATGACAAAGAGCACAGCCTCCTGCTGGTCTGCTCTGGACATACTGAGGAGCTGTGTGATGCCCAACATAATGTATTCTACCCATAAATACAGAACTATGTTAATGATATACATGAAATCGGGAGATCTGGAACTGGGACCTAACTACTATATGATTCATTATTGTCAGGAATTAACTACTATAATATTAAATTTATTTCAGTGAACTCTCTTGGCCGGTCCTACTTACATTGTCTTTGTTCACTCTATCCTTTTTCACCTAATAAGGCTTGAAAATCCTTTCTCAAAACAGGGTTCCAAGTGTGGGGAGAGGGGTCAGGGATCATTAGATCTCATGCAGTTTTGTCCTTCACATAAACACCACAACAAATCTTCCTTTTTAAGGAAGGAGATTTTCTGCCTATCCTCCTGACCTCCATCTTCCAGCCAGTTGAGATTCATGTCCCCACAAAGAAGGCCCTCAAGGAAGCTGCTGAGCAAGACACCTGGCTCACCTCAATCTAATCCTCAGCTCCCGCGACTTTCTGGCAAATCATTTTGAATCAAGGAAGTATCAATTTGTATATCTTAAGCCTAAACCTGCCCATGTGAAGAAAGGATACAGAAGACAAATAAATGTAGCTTCTACTACTTGAAAACTGACTTCTTTCCTTCCTGCCTGCCTCAGCCCCGCCTTTCTTCCTCATTCACATTTCCCACTCAGACCCTTGGAAATTCAGTGACGTAGAGATCTGTGTATGAGGAAAGAGAAATTAGTATTTTATTCTTTCATTCTGGTGACCAATACTATGTTTTATAATCAAATGTTATTTCTTCTGAGCATGCAGCGAGGCTGCATCCTGCAGCTTCTTCCGCAGTTAAGGCAGGCCATGGACTGTGGGTAGAAATGATTACAGTATATAATACTTTCAAGTTTCGTCTCCGATCCATCCCTCGCTTGGTGCTCATTTCTAATGAGATGCAATGAAGGACTCTAGACTGGAGGAAAGGGTGGAGCTACGGGTTAGAAGAAGCCTGAATTTTTCTTGTTAATTTTCTGGACTGTATGTAAGTGACAGACACATTGCTAATGCACTAAGCTACTAATCTTTGTAAAATTTCTACTTATGCCTATCCTGATACAATGAGAACTACTTCAAACAAAGTTGTGTATTTGATATAGTAAATATTTCGGAAAGACAGAGAAGGTAAGTATAGTTCATATTTATGCATTATTAACTTATAGTACTAAATTAGATGAATATGAAAAACAACTTAAACATTTTATCTAAAATAAATGGGCTAGATTATTTTTGTGTCACAGGCAGGTAAAATATGAAAAAATAAAGTAACTGTATTAATGTCTATGATAACACATCAGATATTTCTGCTTGGCAGTTATAATCTAAGATTTATACCTAATAAATAATTCTATGATCCTGTTATTATTCAGGATTTATTAATGAATTGAAAACTGAGGCACAAGTTATCTTTTATTAGGTCACTTGTGTTAACTCACTTGTATTAAGAAGTAGTAATACTTTCATGCAGAGAAACTCCTCATGACTAACTTGAAGCTTCACAAACTCCTGTGGGATCTGCCACATGGTAAGGCATAACGAATAGAATGATGATTCTTTCATTCGCTGTCTGGCTCCAAACAAAAACACAAAAGAAAAAGCAAGAGGAAAAAGTCTCAGCCAGTTCTCATAATATATGGCAAAACGTGATTTTAGTAATTATTTTCTCATATTAGTACATATGAATACTATAATACACAATAGTTGGAATTTTAAATATCTTTAAATTTTTTTACAATTGTTACTATGTGGGGGGCGGTACTGGGATTTAAACACAGGGCTTTTGCACTAAGCTACATCTCCAGCCTTTTATTTAATTTTTTTTTTTTTTTTAGGTTTTTTGAGACAGGGTCTCGCTTTGTGGTTCAGGCTGGCCCTGGACAACACACAATCCTCCTGCCTCTGCCTCCCGAGTGCTGGGATTACAGGCGTGAGCCACCACGCCCGGCACTGTGGTATGTGGTATTGCTGCTGGGTGTGAGTCTCCACACCCAGTATTGTTATGTGGTTACCGGGGAATTGAACCCGGGCCCTTGCGCTTGCAAGACAGGCGCCGGAACCACTGAGCTAACTCCCCGGGGCCCCCTTTTATTTAATTTTTGAGGAAGAGTCCTGCCAAGTGTCTAAACTGCCGAGGCTCAGCTCAAATGTGTGACCCTCCTGTCTCCAGTTCACAGAATACTGGAATTACAGGTATGCATTACCATGCCCAACTCTAGTACTAAATGTTGAGGTTAAGAAAATAATTTTTAAATCATAAAAGTATTAAATATATATTGAACAAATGATATTTTTTTCCTTTTATTATCAACATTTTAAATATTTAAACCAAAAAGAATAGAAAATTCATAGGATTTGAGAACATGAGCTAAGGCATACTTAGCATTCTTTTAATAATTTCTCCATGAAAACACACACACAATTACATGAATATGTATATATACATGTAGGTATATAATGTTTGGTTGCAATTAAATAGAATTACTTCAACAGAAAGTAATTACACTGATCTTTTCTAGGAGAAATGTATGGTCATATAGAAAAGAATAAATCACCAGTCTAGTCTTTCTTATAGGAAAAAAGATAATATCTTTACTTTTCAGAGTCACTCAGTACTTTCAAAAAGTATCTAATTTATTTCATTATCTTCACTATGATTAAGGTATGAAACTTTATAAACCTAAACATTTAATTTTTTTCTTTAAGCATATTTGTTGATACAATTTTGAAGAATTTAACCAATTTGAGACAATAATATACACTGAAACTAAAGGAAAAAATTCTGAATACTAGAATTACAGACAGACATGATACAATTTTATTGAGATTATCATATCATATCAAGCTGTATCCTCAGGTAATTTCTGAGAAATCTTTCAGAGAGTTCTATTATTTAGAATATTAAATACATGTATGATCGTTTATTGAAATGTAATTTTCAAAATTATCCTATACACACATGATAATAATAAGGAAAAGTAAAATTACTACTTACTCATTTAGTATTAGATCAGGTGCAAAATATAACATCTGCCCACTGACATGTTTGTAGGACCTCCATCCTAATGCAAAAACCATTAAGCTCATCCAAGAGTACTGAATGAGAGTTATCTGGTCATCAATGTGTAAGTTTCGAAAGCCTACAAAACACATTTTAAAGTGGTCACAAAGACATGTTCTGAAATGTGATAAATACATAAAAATACAAAAATAGATGTAAGCAGGATAATATGTTTTCCATCTCAATATTTTTTACACTAAAATTCAGGGAAAATTACCAAATAGCTTGAAAATGAAAAAGGGTATAACTTTGCAAGTCATTCAAAATTAATCATTGTGATTTAGCATTTCTGGGATTTTACTAATTGTATCAATCACCCATTTAGACCACACCCTTCTACTGAGGGCACTGTGTCATGCATCATGTTAAAATGTTAGGGTTATCGTGATAAGTAAGACCCAACTCTTCCCCTCAAAAGAAGCTCACAACTCGATAGGAGATTCAAGCACATGAGATCTGTGACAAACGGACTAAATGGTGTACATCAGTGAACTGAAAGGCATGCCAAGAAAAACTTCCTACAAGATAAAGACAACACTTGAGTGGAACATGTTCAGTTTGTTAAGGAATCTCAATCTTACTGAATTTAAAATAAATTAGTTTTAGTTTGTAAAATCACTGCTTTCTGCTGTGTTGATCAAATTGTCCTTTAACATTGCCTGTCCTGGAGATATGCACTTGGGTTAGATTATGAAAGGTCTTGTCTATTAAGGAGCAACGGAAGGGACATAGCCTTATGTGTTGCAGGTCAGTCCTTGACACCTATCTGCAACTCTTAAAAGTATTAAAAGAAACAATACCATACATAGTTGGCCTATATTATATTACTTCCAGAATTCTGATGAAATACACAGAGTGTACTTTAGTTCAATACAAAGGTCATGTAATGGAAACAGCTAATGTAAAACAAGGCAAAGATTTTATATTCGAGTACCTTTTGACACAAAACAGGAACTTTCATACACAAATATGAACTCGAAGAGGACAGAGAAGCTTCAGTACGGTGTGTGTAATCACTGGCATATATTTAATGAGTTCAAAGGCTCTGTAGTTCTCTGTTTCCTTATTCCTGTCTTTAAATTTCTGTAAGTTATTTTTAAGTAACTAATTGAAGTGAAGCTTTATGGTTTCCACTAAGCACAAAGATTGCAAGGATGATATTTCTGTCTTTAACATCTATAAATCTGGTAAAACCGACATAAAATTCCAAGATAAAAATTTAATCTACAGAGTCAGTATTGTGATTGATGAACATGAAGGAGAGAGACATAGGAAAGTGAGAGTTCCTTCACCTGGTCTCCGAAGGCTAGGGGAAATCTTTATAGAAGTGTCAGATGATGTGAATCCTGAGGGCTAGTGAAGGGCCAGCCAGAAGCGGAAGAAAAGGAGAAGGGCCTCCAGGCAGGCAAACAGAGACAGGAGCAGAAAGAAGGAAGGAAATCGAGCAGAGCATTGTGGAAACTAGATCTTAGAGTTCCTTGAAGGAACGATTTGCAAGGGAAACACTGCAAATTCAAGACCCAGATCACAGAAAGGCTTTCAGTATGAAGGCTAAGGAATCTAGACATGTACTCTGAAAAGAAAAGGGGAAATATAAGTTGTTATAATTGTTTAAAAAATGATTTTTGGGGAAGGATAGGATTATTTGGGAGTTGAAATCCAGGTAACACATGATTCCCATCAGACTAGGTCAGGACAGCACTAGCAGTCTTATGTGTTCGACAAACAATACATTTAATAATCAGAGTTCACAGAATTTGATGACTGGTCTTGGGATTAAGAGTGAGTTAAAGATGATGCCAGAGTCTAGTTGAGTTGTCACGGCAAGATACAGAAAAATGACGTTAGGTTTCATGAGAAAAAGGTCATGTTGACTTGGAAGTTCATCTAAGTAGAAAAGTGTAACACGCTCTTGAAATATACAGTCCCCTAGCTTAGTAGAAGGTCTAGACTAGGGGTTATATTTAAAAATATTGGGATATAGCGTTAATTAGAGACAAGGCTATGAATAAACTCATCCAGACTGAAGAGTGAGAAACCAGTGGAGGGGAGGACACAATTCAGGTCGTGCCAAATTGTGTGCATGGAAGAATAGATATGTTAGGAGTTATGAAACAGTCTGTCAACAACACCACAGGTACAGGACATAGGGTAAGACCTGAAGATATTCATTTGGCAAAATATTTTGTCAACACAGACAACAGTAATTTCAGTGGAATACGGTGCTAGCAAAGTGATTTTTGAAAGTCTTCATAAAAGCCTTTATCAAAGCCTGATTGCAGTCCTAGCAGGCCACAGTCATTTCTACAGAGTGAGTGCCTTATGATCACAGTTTTGATATCATTAAGGGACATTTGCAAAGGTTAGGAACCACTGCTGTATGCTATTTAATTCATTAATAACCAAATAGATCTGGAGCATTCCTTTCCTTACAATCTCATAATATTCTTCCTTCTATCTGGTACTTCTTTTTATGAAAATTAAAGTTTTGTTTCTCATATCTCTAGTCCTCAATATTAAATGTTCTTCTGCCCTCCCTTTCTTTATATTTGTATCTCATGCCACATCCACACATGCTAGTCAGTATTTTATGTCTCTTATTGGCTCAAAAGTTCTTAATAGAAGAAATATGTGTTGTTGCATTTTTAAGTTTCACAGATAATATATTGTTCTAAACTCCAAATATTGCTCACCAAAGCCACAAATGAAGGTCAATGTAAAATCATTTATATACAAATCTACATCTCTGATGCAATGTACCCTAAATCATGATTTGTAAATACTCTTTTTTTTTTTTTTTTAGGTTTTTTGAGACAGGGTCTCGCTTTGTGGTTCAGGCTGGTCCTCAGCTCAGCCTCCAACTCACATCACAATCCTCCTGCCTCTGCCTCCCAAGTGCTGGGATTACAGGCATGAGCCACCATGCCCGGCACTGTGGTATGTGGTACTGGTTGCTGCTGGCTGTGGGTCTCCACACCCAGTATCGTTATGTGGTTACCGGGGAATCGAACCCGGGTCCTTGCGCTTGCAAGACAGGCGCCGGAACCACTGAGCTAACTCCCCGGCCCCCGATTTGTAAATACTCTTTAATGAGGACAGAGCATCTTCCAAGTCTCTATTAAATAATAAAAGAATATCTTTGAAATATAGAGAAGTAACATAAACTGCAATTACTTTAACTGGTTAAAAAAATGAAAATGTATAGACAAATAAGAAATCCTGACTAAGCAACAATAATCATCAGAGTATCTGCAGACTTATGCTCAGAAGCCTCTATGTGTGGTATCACTAGTCTGACTTCCCAAATACACTTCCCTATTGTGAAAGAATGACTTGGTAAGTCTAGCAAAGAATTTGTATTCCATCTTATTATAAGGTGTACTTTAACAAGAATCTATCTTCCATACTTATTAGTCTTGTTACAGCTAAGTAAATAGATAAAATAAACTTCTCATGTATACAACTAATGAACAAAATGGAATTGTATCTTATATCAAAATCCATTCACACCATGAATCTAGATTTCTAGATTTCCTTCTAACACTACTGTTAGATCTTGCACACAGAAGGATATAATAGACATCTAATAAGTGCATCAGTAAATAAAAACTAACATTGTTTAAAGTCAAATGAAACCAGTTTGCAATAGCTAGTGATACTAGATTATAAAAATGACCATCTGAGTTCTTTCTTGGAAGCCAAGATAGTCAGCTGAGCCCACTGACAATTTTCATTATTAATCAGTAGTGCTACTTCCAAATGCAGCCTATGCAAGTATGATTTAGAGAGACCATAGGCCACAGGATATGTTGATAATCCTAATACTTCCCTTGTTAACATTAATGGCAATAGTATTGCTAGCCAGTATTGCTACCATTCTAGTTTACTATGTAAAAATCATATTTTCAACAATAATTGTCATCAAATTCAAAGTGAAATTTTTCTGCCATTCCCCTCTCCTCGTTCTTTCCTTCCTCCTTCTTCCCTCTCCCTCCTTCTCCCTCTTTCTCTCTTCTCCTCCTCCCTCTTCTGAGATTGTATGTCAAACACTCCTGGTAGGTATCTGTTTCAACTTTAAAAGCTCATTTAACTTTTATCCATAGTGAATAAATTATCTTTTGAATTATAATTTCTTATTTTCTAATAGCAGTCTACTTAAACATAAAAGACAAATATGACTTCTATTAAAAATCATATCTAAATAGTAGAAAAGTTGAAAAATCTTTTAAACTTTTACTTATTTTTGTGGTACCAGAGATCAAACTCAGGCCCTTGTGCTTCCAAAATAGGCATGCCACCACCTCAGCTAAAACTCTGGCCCTGTGCATGCATATTTTATATTATAGTTTTATTAATGCTTTAGGACATTTTGCTTGCAAAAGACTATCAAGTTTGACAACCACCTTAGCAAACTTATTCGGAACTTTCCTAACAGAAAAATAATTACTTAAGAGCTTCGGCTAGAATAAAATTAATAAGAAGCCAGGCAACTTTTTTTCAATAATGTATTTTTTAAAAGATTCAACAAACAGGGACCCATTTTTCTGTTTCTTCCTGCAACCTTGAATGTTCAATAATAATTCATCTATTATGTTTCAAGCCTTTCAGGTAGAATAATAACAGAAATGTATTAAGGCAAATTGAGAAAGAATTTTTTTTCCCAAAAATTCTATTGAATTTATTTGGGGACTAAAAGGACATAATATTAATTCTTGATCAGATATCCAAAAAATCAGTTAGCTTAATGAGTTGTAAAGCTAATACTGGTGTGAAGAGAATGTAATTTTTGAAAATAAGATTCTATTTCTAATCATAAGATTAACGCCTCCACAAACAATTGCATCTGGTTCTGTGGTCTAGGATTTAACCAAGTGAGAATTTCATCATTCTTTCAAGCACTTGGCTCCTAGGGAGCTATGGAGAGGGAACAAATTGGATGATGGAGTGACTGAACTACTTCCATGATGATGCACTCTTAAGTCTTCACTGTTGCTGAACTATAACCTCTTTATCTGGTTATTAGTTAGAGGAAAGTGATAGAGGAAATAGTGTCTGGAGTTTATTTTATGTCTAAATAATTTTTTTGCGTTTAGGAATTTTGTTCTTAGTTGACCTCAGATACTTTACACTTCTCTGAATTTTGACTTGTTACCTGAGTATAGCCATTCACTTTTATTTTTGACCAATTAAAGTTGATTTGATTAAGTTTTAGAATAAACTAGATTTTTTTAAAGGGTCAACATGTCTTATCTGAACTACTATTATGTCTATGGTTGGACAGACCTGTACCATTTCTTAACTGTTTTATGTATATAAATTTTTTTTTTTTTGAGACAAGGTCTCACTTTGTACTTCAGGCTGGCCCTGAGCTCATCATGTATCTCATACCAGCCTCAAACTCATAGCAATCCTCCTGCCTCTGCCCCAAAGTGCTGGGATTACAAAGGTGAGCTACCACCTGGCACTAGGGTATGTGGTACTGATTGCTGGTTGGTGTGAGCCACCATGCCTGGCATTGTGATATGTGGTTACCAGGAACTTGTGCTTGCCAGCCAAACACCAGAATCACTGAACTAAATCCCCAGCCCTATATAATTCTTGATTTATGAAGAAGATTCAAATTGTTCTCTACTTCTCTTGTATTTCCATAGCACATCTGAGGGCATGCAGCATTTTTAGCTACTGAAACATATGCTGTAATATGCTTTTTATATTACAGTTATATTAACTGTAATATAAAACTACATAGTTTTATATAACACATGTATAAATTTATAAAAACAGTACATTTTTGTTGAATGCTATTATATATCATTTTTACCTGGCAGTGATTTAGACCACTTGACTACTGACAGAAGTTGCCTCTCGCCCAGTAGATTAAGACTGGTCAGTAAAGAACTGGAGGTATCAGGCTTTGTGTTGTCATATCCTGCATAGATCACATCTGGTTCAATACTCATCAACAGGTTGATCAGTGTGGGGACCAATTGTATTTCTTGAGTTGGTGAAAAAGTGATTCTTTGGCTTTCATTCGAAATGCCCACTGGCTGTTGGAGAGCAACACCATCTAGCGCTCTCATAACTCTGACTTTATTGAACTTTTTAAACTTTCGACCTACAGGAAAGAAAAAAGAAAAGAAGTTCATTTAAATATGGAGGAACTAGCTACTGAATATCCTAGCTCTGTATTATTTTCCAGGTCTTAAAAATCATAGCATTATAGATTTTAGCATCTGTTATGGTTTGGGTCTAGATGTCCCCCCATACCCTCATGTGGTCATAGATGGCTTTCTCAGAGGTAGCAAATCCAGAGTCATGTTGGGATTAAGGGTGTGTCATTACTATACCAGTACACTGGCTTGGCACTGCTCTAATCCTCGTGTCCTGTATAAAGTACCAGGGACAGAGAAAAGCTTGTCTTCCCCTTTGTTAGTTTTGCTACTGTGGGCACCATGAACTGTCTTCCGTGCAGTGTCCTCTGCCATGTGCCACTCTGCCTTGGAGCCAACTGATTACGGACTGCAACCTCTGCAAACTTGGCATAAATACACTCTTCCCTGTTTAAGTTTCAGTGTCAGGTAATTCATCTCAGCAATGAAAGGAAAGTAACAGTGCATCAGTCTAACAGAATGAAATAAAATCTGACTCTTAGGTCTCAGATTTGGATTAAGTTATAACCAAAGCATTCTTTGGGTTAGTGGGTGTGGGTAATGACACCAGGCCCCACCAGGGGGCTGTGGAACTTTGTATGGAAAAAAAGACAAGTTGCTTTTGGTAGAGACTAAGCTCAGAAGTGACCAATCCTCTGACAGGATTGGCTTTCAAAAACTAAAGCTTCTGACTACTTCAATTGATATATGGTTTAAAATTTGAATCTTCTTTGATTGTTGAATCTTCTTTGTGATTTTAATCTTTTAAAGAATTTGTTAAAAGACATTAATATATTTCTAAACCCTGTACAATCTTTCATGCAATGTCATCAGCCTTATGGATCCCTTAAAATCATTGTAAGGTCTATGAAAAGATCTAAGGAGAAAACTTAAGAGTATCATTTTTAAGTTAAGGGAAGATGGTTTGCACCCTATGGAACGTGCTGGTCACACCATTGTATTTTTAGATAATTTCTAGAATGTTTAGTTTAATGAACTGTGATGTACTAGGAAGGAAAAACTGTTCCTGGGAGATGAGTAGAATTTACATAATAAAGACACACTGAAAAAGACCAGTGTCCTCATACTTCACAGACACCTTGGAGTGGATTAGAACAAATGTCCCAGTGACCTGAGAGCAGGCGGGATTTCAGTCCCACCTGTTGTGCACCAGGCATGAGCTGTGTGTCAATATGAAGTGGCTGTGGGATAGCTAAGTCAGGCCTGGTAACTGTTTACAGATACCTAAATGGAAGCTGTAATCTGTTGGCTCTAGTACCTGAGCTGGCTCACAGACATTTCTTTTCTGGCTCATCTAAAATTGGTCAGAGTTATGAAAACATACCTTAGTTAAGTGTTAGTGACATGTCCAAATTACTCATTTGTTTGTGCCATTCTGAGCACAGACTGGTAGGATGGCAGCGGCCAGTTTTTGAAAGTTTTGCCACTTTACCCTATTAATTTACCTGGTTGTCTCTTTGATCATTCTTCTTTGTGATGTCTAGCTCAAGAGTTGTCATAAGAAAAAAAGAAGTACACTTTTTATAAACCCAGGGAAATGGAGCTGGAACTTAGGGGATAGGGAACCAACTTCTAGGGTCAAAATACTAAAAGGACTCCAAATTTCGTACTGAGAACAATTGGGCTTTCCTAGGAAAGAAGGAGTCACCAAAGAGACAGGAAGTGACAAAAAGTGTGCAAAAGTCTTGAACAATGAGGATTGTTAACTCCACTTTTAGACTGGGCAAAATGAATATGACAGAAGAGTTCACACCTGAAGTTAGAATAGAAGAACTCAGATTCTGTGGTCACCATGGCCCAGACTCTTTCTACCTGCTAACATCCTTTGGGTTTCTGGTCTGGGCTGCATTTTCACTCCATAACATTCTGGTGAAGAGGTGGATGCAACAAATTGTTCAATGGGGGATAAATTTGAATTCAACATTTTTAAAGGTTGATTGCCATCCTAAAATGCCGTGACTAATAAAAATATACCCTCCAGTATCCCTGATCACTCCAGAAACAAAATTATGGTCTTCCAATTTGTTTTCTTCACATCTTTGTATTTATAGCAGTTAAGGCTTAACATTTAATGACCTACGGGCTGGGGATTTAGTTCAATGGTTCCAGCACCTGCCTTGTAAGTGCAAGGTCCCAAGTTCAATCCCCAGTAACCACATATCACAATGCTAGGTGTGGTAGATGATGCCTATCATCCAAGCTCTTGGGAGGCAGAGGCAGGAGGATTGCCTAGGGTACAAAGTGAGTTTATGGCCAGCCTGAACTACAAAAGTGACACTCTGTCTCAAAAAAAAAAAAAAAAAAATTCATGACCTATGTCAAACAGCAGGAATTTAACATAGAATTTAATACTGAATACTAGATTCTAAAACGATACTTACATTTAAGAATAATTTACAAAACAATCCTTTATATTTTGAGGATTATATAAATGTAATTATCTAATCCATATTCAGTGGTATAGTAATGCACATTGGGAATATTAAGTGTAATAATACATATGGTTGGAAAACCACATAGAAAATGGTTTAAGATTATGAGAATTATCCCCATCCCACTCAGTTCTCCCATAACCACCTTCACATTTTATGGTGATTTATAAGGCAACAGCACAATTAAAATGTACAGCTGAACAACTCATTCTAAAGGCCAGCGGGCTGAGCACTGCCATGCCTCAGAAGGTGCTCTTAAGCCTTATCTCTTCACTGAAAAGAACCACCAGCCCACCTGCTACCATAGAGCCTCCCTTGTTTTCTTTTGCTTTTCTTTAAACTTATGTTAATCTCCTTTCTCTTTTTCATCTTTTCAATTCTGGTTTCAACAGGATTTGATTATACTATTGCTTTCTTTGACTATGTATTAATTACAGCATTATTTATACTTCTGAAAATAATAGCACCTGGTATTTTGAGTCATGTAACAGGAGACTAGGTGTATTCAATCTGTAACCCCATCATGCCCTCTGCATTTACTGGCAGAAAATGACACATATGGGTGTTTTCATAGTTTTGTTCAAAGGAAGGAAGAGGAGGACTCAGACATGAGGGGTGGGCATGAGGAGTTAAAAACAGATGAAGAAAGTGGCTTGGGAGTCTTCCGACTTTCAACCTGACAGATGAGGATCTGGGAGATGGAATTAAATGCAGAGAAACTGATTTTTTGGAGGCTCAGGAGAGCCACCTCATAGCCTCTCCATCAGTATATTCTGATGGATGCTCTGGAAGTATAGTGCTTCTCTCCATTTCCACTGCTCCCACCATCATTCAGGTCACTGATGGCAAAAGAACTGCAAAATGTGGCAGCTGTCTTCCCAGCTTTATCAGCTGTAGTTTATTCTTTAAAAAAAAACTGAGTGAGGCTTTAAGAACTTACTTATATCAGACTCTGTCACTCCTTGTTCATTACTCCCCATGACTTCCATCCTACCTACAATGAACTTCACAGTCTTTAACAAGCTCTGCAAGACTCAACATAATCTTGCATAGATTATCTTTTATATTCTCCTCGTTGTTCTGCTGGTATTGAACCCATAAAGTACTGTATAAGACAAATATAGTTCTATGCAGTGTGTTTATTTTGTTATTCTTTCAATCTTCATCTAAATTATGGGCTTCTTGGATATAGCCCATACATAGGAGACACTCAGTCATTTTCTTGAATAAATTAGTAGTTACACAGCAACAAAAATTCTATTTGTTCCAAGGACTCTATCCTAACCCAGCCTCCTGCCAAATATTCTGCTTTCTAAACACTAGGAAGAAATCTAAGATAATTTCCCTTTAGTAAAAGACATTCTAGGGCAGGCAGTTTATCATACTTCACAATACAATGTTTTGAGTTTTGATATACTTGCAAATACTAGGAGTTGACATGTTTCTATACAACTGCACTTTTAACTCCAATCACTATTTCCTTCTCTTTCATATTGAAATACTTGAGGTTTCAGGTCTTGCACAGATTATTAAAATGTGAGAATAACCAAAATAAACCTTAGGTAAGCAAGAAAGGGAATCAAAGAAAACTGAGTAACAATTATGAAATCAAACAGCAGGTCAAGATGGGTTAAAATATGTAACAGTAGATATAAAATATGAGATTTAAATTAGGTGTGCTGAGATAAGCAGGAGGACTGCAACTCAGCTGGAACAAGTTAGCAACTTGGTGAGACCCTGTCTGAAAATAATTTTTTTAAAAAAGAACATCAGCAATGTAGCTCAATGGGAAGAGCCCAGATGTTCAATTTCCATCCTTCCTCACATACATAACCTATGTAAACATATTTTTAAATGATATAGTAAGAAATATAAAGACAAAAATTAAGACACAAAACACAAGTTGGAAGAACTGTAACTGGTTTCAGGCAAGTCTCACTGCATGTTAATAATTGGCATCTAAGTTTCAAGAAAACAAAGACAAAACATCAAACAAAAGATGAAATAACAATAAACAGAATAAGATGAGAGAACAGGAGAAAATGAAGTCATTTAAGATTTAAAACTGTATTAGAAAGCTAAACAAGGAAAAGTGGCTAGTGCAAAAAAAAAGTAAACCAGACTTGAGGAAACTTTTTAAAGGAAATACTAAAGTAAACATATTACAATTTCTACAGAGGCATTATAAAAATCATTTTCCAACCCATTGACAGAATTTAAGTTTTTAGGTTACACAATGTATTTAATTGAAATTATCATTACATTTTATATACACTTCTACATTCAATGCAGATGGTTAAATAACTTACAATCCTCTCTCCAAAATTCCTAAAAATAATAGATGGAACACAATGAAGATTCTTTGAAATGTATCACTAAGCCTTAATAAAGCCTTAGTAAGACAGTAAAATAGCCACAGATCCAAAAGAAATAACACTTCTATCTCCTGACAAAGATCCATGAGAAGGAATCATATATATTTGACCCTTGGCTTGTTGTGTGGGGAGAGAGTCTCCTCTGATAGCTCTTAATCATAGGCTGCCTTCATCCAGCTTCACAACTTGTAGTTATTTTATTTGCAAGGTCTGGTAAAGCTAGAGGCAAGAAATAAATGATAAAAACTGTCTCCTACCAGTAAAAAAGTGTCTGGAATACTGAAATATCAATTCTCTTTGAGGAGAACCACTCTCAATTATAGCCTGACGAAATTTTTTTGAAAATAATTATAACAAACTACCAAAGGTGAGTTCATGATCCAAAATTTAAAAATGTACAGTGAATGAGAAATACCAAAAAAACAAAACAGTCTATCAGATCTGATTCTTACTGGTTTATCAGAGCCAACTGTAAAATACCCAGATATTTTAAGAGCCAATTATTAAGCCACTGGCAATCAAAAGAAGTCAGACAGGAGTATTTACACCATCATCATTGGGAAACACTATCAATTTGCCAACAGTCAGGAGTCTTACTCAAAAGATATCTGCTTTACTAGCATGATACAATGACAAAAGTAGATAATGAGCTTGATGACTTAAGAATTATTGTTTACAGGTGTTAAGGAATTGAAAACCAAAGCATGGAAAAACTACCCTAAAAGAGACAAGTTTCTACTTCTAAAAAAAGTAGAAAGTCTAAAAATATTCGGTTTTAAAAAACCATTAAAGTGCAAGAAAAAATTTTAAAGAATATAGGCCAATAAAGTATCATGAACTAGAAGACAAAACTAACTAGATGATACAAACAATACCAGATAATGATATAGAAAACAACAAAAAAAGGGTTAACAGAGAAGGAAGTAGAAAGTTCTAATTTATAAATACTAGTAATTGTTCTAAAGGCAGAAAGAGGGACATAATGGAAAGCAGTATTTAAGGAATACTGCAATAGTTGTGATCCTTCGCATACTTAAATATGAAAAATAGATTCAACAAAAAAACGAGTGCTAAATCAAGATATTGTTCTGAAATAAGTGCTTATTTTAAGTGTTTATTTAAGTGTTTATTTTGCTGTCCTCTCTCTTCTGCTACTTTACTTCTGGAAAAATATTTTATATTGAATGAGTGACACAAATGTCAGTGTGAAAGTGATCAACTTGTGTGAAAGGAAGGAAAGAGTACTGTGTTGGATATTAAAATGTAAGTTTGATGGCAGCCAGGACCTCTCTGGGATAAGGATAAGAAAACAAAGGATAAGGATCAGCAGGCAATGAATTAATGGTGTAAATCTTATGACAGTATGAGGGTCATAATAAACCTTGGTGTAGTTTGGGTGGACTTACAGAGAGTTGTCTCAGAAGTACCCATGGAGAACTGCAAAACAATGTCTGATGTGTTAGTAGTTTAGGTTAACAAAAGGATGATGACCAGTGTGCAATGGGGCTGGTCTCCTGAGACTAAGACCTTACAAACTCTCTTGCCCTAATACGTTTTGCTTCCCCTTTATCCAATCCTACCTTCATTTTCCACATCAGAAGAGTATGTCTACATATACACTTCAAAAAAACAAATGAACAAAAACTCAAGGATGCTAGATAATAGGAAATATACAGGAAAAATAACTATTTGCCAAAATACATACTAGAATTACTTTTTAAAAATGTGTTTGTACATGTCAATCATTCCAATTTAACTGTAAATGAAGGATCTCCACTTTTTATGGGAACAGAAAATAGTAGACATAGGTAGATTAGACAGTTCCAGCAGACAGCTCTGCAAGCAGTTCAATATAAACACAAAAAATTTCAAGAAAGAAAGAAGAATGCTAGCCTCAGTACGTTGTCAAGGCAAGTATGTGTGCTGCTGTCCTCCGGGTGAACACCCATGGACTGGAGGATATTCTGTGCTTCAGATTTTAATGCAGTGCACTGGGTTGTGATGTCAGAAGCATTGTCTTTGAGAAATATTGGGTCAAAATACAGGATTTTGGAAGGAAAAGAAATGTCCAGAAGAGGAAGACTACAAGAACTCTTAAAGAGGTAGGCGGCAGCCATGATCCTTGGCAATTTTTGCCTTAAAGAGAAAGCACATGACTTCAGTTTTTAAAGTTAATTAAAGGCACAAAACAGATGTTGTTTGCTAAATTCCAAAGTTCTAGAATTCTTCAGAAAAAGAATCATAGTCTTTCTGATTGTAAAGTGTAGAAGAGAAAAACAAAACAGTAAAACTTTACTACACAATTCATACTCTCTATCTCAGGAAGTTATTCTTAAGAGAAGTAGGAGTGACTCCAGGTGAAATAGTAGAGGGAAACTGGCTTTGTAAAAACAACTTTTTCTAAATTTGAAAAGGCTCTCTAAAAAAAATCCATAGGATACTTTTTGACATTAAATATTTTAAGCAAACATAACTATTTAATCACTTCTTTAGAGAAAAGTTATTAATTTTGAAAGAATTATTTACTTTTGTAATAACATAGCATTTTATCATAAATGCAGTATACAGAGTTCTATTCATTTTGAAATAGGTATATGTGTGTGTGTGTGTGTGTGAGTCATTATGGGAAAATTTGTTCTAAAGGAAAGAAGTTAGAGACAGGACACCTAAATTAGAAGATATATTACCATGGGTAAGGGCGTAACTATCTCCCTACTCACTATTGTACAGCAATGAACTAGATGCAAAAGTTCACTCTGACCTGTAAGGGGAGTGATTCACTAAAAACAAGAATCATATGCAATGAAATAACCAAATAACTTAAATATAATTCTTACAGCAAGAACACAACCACTGAAGCAGATAGTACAAACTGCCCATTAACAAAGACTATGTCATGACATGTCAAAGCCATATTTTCTGACTTCTGATATTCTGCCATAGAATGTTACTAAATTTTTAAAATGTTTTTCAGTGTTTTCTCCTGTTTCATCATTATTCAAATGGCCTGTATGTCAAGAATGAGAAACTTCAGGAAGGGGTAACAAACATAAATGAATGAAAAAAGAAGAGGAAGAGAAAGAGGGAGAAACTTAGGGAATGAGGACTCTGTTTGCAGTAGTATAAAAGCAATTATTCCATGATAATCTCTCTTAATTATGGAAGAACCAAACATGAGCAACCCAGATTATCACTGAAAAGAGGATTCTAATTTTTTTTTCTTAGTTTTTTGAGGCAGGGTCTCACTTTGTAGTTCTGGCCAGTCCCAAACTCGGCCTTGAACTCAGCAATCCTCCTGCTTCTGCCTTCCAAGTGCTGGAACTATAGGTATGAGCTACCACGCCTGGCTTTGTTCTATGTGGTTACTAGGGATCAAACTTCGTACTTGCAAGGTAGGAGCTGGGACTACTGAGCCAAATCTCCAGCCCAAGGATTCTAATTTTTGACAGACTACAAGTACATGCCCCTTAATGTCAGCCATTTAAAATGGTCCTAGCAATTTGAGTTGAACCCAATGGATAGATTCCTTTTTTTCTGGTTTACACAGCTGAATTAAGCTCTAAGCTCTTGCCACTGACTCTTGAAGCAGAATAACATCAGAACTATAGCATATCACCAGAAACTGCGCATTTGTAATAAACCTCTGGTGCAAATCCACTTATGAGGTAATTAATTGTACCATTGGTTATTTCTCAATTTGTGATGTTGAACAGGCTACCATTAGACTTGAGTGAATCTTTGTATAATATAAACTTGAAATATAGAAAGGTTTATTTAATTCCAGAATTATCCCTCAAAAATAAAAGATTTTTCTATTATATATTTGTCTTTATGAGCCATTTCACATTATGAAACAATCTTATTTTGAAAGACAATATATTGTTAGAAGATAAATTAATTTGAGTGACTTTAGTTAGTGGTAATTTGGGATGTTGTTGGCAAGATATTATGATGGAATAAAAAGAGGCAAAAAAATATCCAGTTAATTGTTCCTGCAGATAAGAACCTATGCATAGCTTTAAATATTGGAGACCACCGAAGATAAAACTTTAAAATATTCTAAAAGAATGATTCAGATGGCCAAGAAAACCAGAAATTTTGAGAAAGTAGCTGACCTCTGGCATAGGACTTGCAAAGGTCTGGGTGGGGCAGGCGTTAGAGAGAGCAGCTGCAGGTGATGAAATCCACACTTTACTCATGGATAGTCCAATAGTGTGTTAAAAACTAATCAGCTCTAGGGATATAGAATAGATTCCAATGTTCCGACCTAACTTTCAAGTTGAACTTTTCTCATTTTACATCAGATAACAGAAAATAATCAGATAATAGAAAAATTACCACTGGAATATACAATATCATGGTTTTTTCATATACACACAATTACACATTATGAGCACCCTTGCTCTTTTCCACTTACAAAGTATCTATGGACACTTCCCACTTGAACATTTGCCAGCTCAGAATTTATTCTTTCCTTTTTCTTTTGGCCTAGCAATGTACATGGTACTTCTCTAAGATTACTTATTTTTGCATTATATAGTAATTTGTATTGAAGATCACACTTGCAATTAAGCAGAGTACTTAACATAATGGACATAAAAGAAATATTGGTCTAACCTATTCTTTCCTGTAGTAGAACACAGAGAATGTTTGAAACATGAGCTATTTTCAAGTAGTACCTTATTATATGTTTAAATAGTTTTGAATTTAAACATAATTCATATTTTAATCACATATTAATCTTATAATTATGAATTATATTTAGTTTGGAAAATTATAAGTAATACATCAAATCCATGGTTTAACAAAATTATTGCTTAGGATTTGGCTAAGTGAAATGAAAATATTAATGGGCTAAAATATCCTCTCTCTGATACTCCTAATTAATGCATCCTGCTTAATATATTTCATTTGATCTTCGCTTGACATATATGTCATCCCTTTCTCCTCATGTTCAGAGTTTAAACTCCACAAAGGTATAGTTTTAGCAAATTTTATTTGTTGGCTCTATTCCCAGAATTTAAAATAGTACTTGATATATACGAAGGGTTTTCTTCATATTTTTCAAAAAAGAGAGAAAAGTAGATAGAGAGGAAATTAAGGAGAAATCAAAGAAGGAAGGAGAAAAGGAAAGAGTTGACAGTAAGTCATACGATAGAAAGTGTGAAAATATAGCTATGACTCTAAAGTTGATTAGGTACTGATTGAGAAGCAGAGTAATATGCAAAAGAATAAAGTTTTTGCACAGGGGAAATAGCAAAATAGTACAGGACCTTGAATGATAGGCTAATGCTAAATTATTATGACACACAAAATTTTCTAGGTTGTATCACTGATCCCAAGAACCATTCTGAAGCTTCCACCAGAACTCTGTCATTTCTATTCTGTGATAAAGTTAGAGACTTAAAATCTATCAGGGAGAACATTCAAAATCAAAGATCCTGATGGCCCCCAGAGGGATCGTGATGGCATTACAGAGTCTGCCATTTTCCAAAGCAAGGATAACACAGAAAACAGGAACTACAAGAGAAATCAGAACATTGTCAGATATTTCTTCTAGCTCCAACAGTAACTGCATGTGTGACTCTAAGAAAGTCCTAATTGCAAAAGTTTAGGATGTTACTAAAGGTAAACTTGAAATACAAAGAAGAGGAAGTTGAGGTGTGAGACTCAAAAATTTTTAATCTCCTGTGAGGGGATATATTCATTCATTAAATAGTTATTGAGCATTTTCCTAAGCTGGTAATTTCTGTAGACACACTTAAGAGCTCAGTGCTTCCCTTAACTGAGAGAAAACATATCTCCAAAGAAGAAGTTGCGAAATACTGAGTGATGTAATTAAGTTAATTATTATGAAGTGCCCAGCATGTTGCTTGGGTGATCAATTTTGCCCAATCATGTTGGCCAAAAATCTTTAGTGAGGAGATAACATTTAGGTAGGCTTTAAACTTGACAAATATTAATCTAAATATAACATTTCCCAAAGGAAGAGATGCATAATGTTAATGGAAAACAAGCTGTTTTTAGATAGGAACTGAAGTAGAAACATGTTTAGTTTCAACAATCATGGACATATTTTATTATGTTTTTGAAAGGTTGTATCTAGAAATAAAATCCACAATTCCCAGGGAGTATTGGGCAGGATATGGCTAAGTAAAAAATAAAGTTAGGAAGTAGGACTGTCTTCTACAATCCTGGCTCTTTTGATTTCCTCTGTTTTATTTCATTCAAACCATTTATCAAAAATCTGACTAATTTGGCCGGGGAATTAGCTCAGTGGTTCCGGCGCCTGTCTTGCAAGTGCAAGGGCCCGGGTTCGATTCCCCGGTAACCACATAACAATACCAAGTGTGGAGACTCACACCCAGCAGCAACCAATACCACATACCACAGTGCTGGGCGTGGTGGCTCACGCCTGTAATCCCAACACTCGGGAGGCAGAGGCAAGAGGATTGTGATGTGAGTTGGAGGCTGAGCTCAGGGCCAGCCTGAACCACAAAGCGAGACCCTGTCTCAAAAAAACTAAAAAAAATAAAAAATAAAAATCTGACTAATTTTTAATCGTCTACTACATTTTTAAAGTTTTATAGATTCCAGTAGTGAGGCAAATATGGGAAAAGGAAATGACTAATATTACTGTGCCTCAGTGGGTTCTAATTTCACTGTTAGTAAATTCACTTTAACCAGTTGCTCTAGAATTTGGAAAGCAATAAACCTGGTAAATTTATGCGGTCAATTTTTGAGCTGGAAAAGATTTTCATTGTACAGATAAGAAAACTGATGCCCAGAACATTTTGGTGACTCATTCATGGCCATACAAGCAGTGAATGACAGGGCACAGAATCAACTTACATTACTTAATGACTGGTCATTAAGATGACCCACAACATCTACTTGATGAAATGAATTTTTATACTTCTGGCAACATGCCTCAAGATGCTGGGTATCTATGAAGTTAACAGGATAGTATTGGTTGCTTCATTCAGATATTCGAGTGTGAAGTCCCTACCAACAACAAAGATAGAAGAAAAAAAAAAAAAAAAGCCCAAGCAATACCCAAAATTAAAAAGAAAATTAGAATATTCTGACCCACAGCATTACAATATAAGACAATATATTACTGAGGAAAACATTAAAATTACCTCCAAGGACCATGCCTGCCTGACAGCACTTTCTAAGGCGACATGCTGGGCAATTTTTTCTGCGGATTTTGTCAACAATGCAGTCATTCCTTCCAGCACAGAGATAGTTGTGCTGCCCTAAAATATTAAAAAGAAAAATGAGTTACAGTATCTAAACGTTTTTGGATATTTTATGCAATGACAACTGAAACAAGGAATAGACGCACATCAGCAAGTGTGTGGCTCTCAGCCAGCCTCTTGCTGAGCTTCCCTGAGTGCTGTCACATTGCAGACCTGCTCAATACTCCCCCTGCACCTCCAAATGATAAAAGTTTAAAAAGTAAACATTTATAAGGTATGATGAAAAAAATCACAAAGACACAAATACATCTCTATTGAACACATGGACTCATCACTGCTGTCCCTGTCTGAGAAGTTCTGAAGCCTTTCTGTGTCTTTATCATGGCAGCCTTAGTATCTTGTGTTGATTGAAAATGTCTACCTTCTGTGGTTATTTTGATCTTTTGGAAGACCTGAATGCCAGCCCTGCTCGCAGAGGTTTTCCATATCCTCAAAGACTTTATATTTAATGAACCAGAAAAGGGGATTGCAAAGTAATTTTATCTATCCATCCATGTACTATCTATGTATCTATCATCTCTACTTACTCTTAATTTTTTTGAGACAAGACCTCGCTTTTTAGTTCAGGCTGGCCCAGAGCTCACTATGTAATGCAAGCAAGCCTGGAACTCCCAGCAATCCTCCTGCCTCTGCCTCCTGAGGGCTGGGATTACAGGCATGAGCCACCATGCCCAGCACTGTGATATGTGGTAGATTGCTGATGGGTGTGAGTCACCACACCCGACACTGTAGTATGTGGTTACTAGGGATCAAATGCAGGACCTTTCATTTGCAAGGCAGATGCAGGAACTACTGAGCTAAATCCCCGGCCCCTTACTCTTAATATTTAAATTTCAAATGCTGTGATTGCTAAAAGGAATGTATTTGGTAGCCAACTGTAGTGGTCCATACTTGTAATCCTAGAACTCAGGAAGCTGAGTCAGGAGGATTGCTGAAAGTTCAAGGTCAGCCTGGGCTACATAGTGAGTTCAAATTCAATCTCAAGGCAGTGAGATTCTGTCTCAAAAAAAAAATTATATCATGAAAATAAAAGCATGATTAAAATGTGATTTGATAATTAATTGCCTAATGTCTATTGACTAATAAAAATTTAGGTACATGACAAAATCCATTGCAAATGTGTATTATAAACTAGAAATATAAAATCTACACAATACAAAAATATCTATATCACACTGACAGTAAGAGCCCAAAGAAAAATATCTCACTTGAGTTTGAGAGAGACAATTTTTCATGATTTTTGAAAAGAAGGTGGAAGGCTGTAGAAAAATGACAGGAGAGATGAATCTGTATGTTCAACAGGCAATAGAATAAAATAGCACAGCATGAGCCTCTGTGGTCTTGAGACCACTTGAACTGCTGATATGCATAGTGCTGTGGAAAATAAGCAAACAGAAAATTTCTATATGACCTCATTAATATAAAGTTCCAAAAAATCAAAACCAACCTATGATGTCTGGCTAGTGCCTACTTTCAGACAGTGTTTGGATGCAAAATAGGGGTGATAGGATCTTAATGATTTATAAATGTTTTGATCTTGTGAGAGTAATATGGTTCTATTTACTTAGTAATTATTCATAAACTCTGTATGTTAGAATGTTTTGTGAAAACATTTGTTAGTAAGAAGTTTCTTTTTAAATTTTTAAATGGTTTCAATGAGAAGGATAATCCCTAGAGGACACTGTGATCCTACAAATCTATAGAAGGTCAAGCATTGAAGTCCACCATCAGAAATGGCCAGAGATGAGTGGCATCCCCAAATTACCGAGTCAGAGTTGGAGCTTTCAAGAGAAACACCTCCATGAATCCTCCACAACAACCCACTAAAGGAAGCACACACTGTCATCACCCACCAGACACAGAACTCCAGTGAGGATCACATCAGGCTGCTGTGTACACCTGTGCCCCACCTGACCCTTCTTCCCACACCTGGCCCTGGAAAGCTCACAGGGAGTTGCTAGTGGGCCTGGGTGTGCACTCGGGAGTAAAACGTGAAGACGCTGCTTCAAGCCCCAAGTAGTGTATGAACTAGGGCAAAGGAGAAATCCGAAATCTGATGAAAGTTTGGAATTTTAATATACTACTGCCCTGCACATTCTGATTATTAAAAAGCCTATTCTTCAGACTAAATACCATTTTGATCTTACTAGAAACATAAATATAAACAAATTGTTCACTAAAGGCAATCCAGAACCTTCCGCACCGATTCTCAGGATATCTACAGTGGCAGGAGACAGTTTTGTTTCACGTGACTGGGAGGCAGAAAAGTACCAAGGTGAAATCAGGAATGATACCAAACATCCTCTAATGCACAGGACTGCTTTGATAACAAAGAGTTACCTGACCCAAGACGTCTATAGTGTGACACTGAGTAAATTCATGACTCTCTCACTTTTAAAAAAGATGGCATTTAGTAGGTCTGTCTACTGAAAATATCCAGAAGGAAAGACAATTCCACCAGCAACAGACAGTAGGATTCAGATTGCCATGGCTAATATTATCTTTCCAAATGAACCACACCTTCTCAGAAATGGCTGATCGAGAGCTGTCAGCAAATGTATAATTTGAACCTGAGGTCTGTTGTAACAGACAATGAGAGGGCTAATAAAACTGTGTCTCAGCCACACTGATTCCGTGGTGTGAATATGGTTTGTGCCCTCCAAAACTCATGTTGAAATTTAATTCTCACTGTGACACAGTACTGTGTTGGTGGAACCAATAGCAAGTGATTAGGGATGTTCCTGGAAGTTTGAAGTAATCTGCCCAGGTGACAGACTCATCAACAGACCAATGAGTTAGTGGGCTAACTCAGCAGTGGACCAGTTAGAAAAGCCTGTTTTCCAAGGTTTCACCATGTGATGCACTGTGCTGCCTCAGGACTCTGTCACTAAGACTATCACTGAATGGAGCCCCTCAACTTTGGACTAGAAATGTGAACCAAAATAGACCTCTTCCCTTCGCAATTTACTCAGCCAGTGCTATTGTGTTGTTAGCAACAGAAAATGAGTTAATTTACTGACCAGAGATAAGACAATGTGAACAAAGAATTAGCTCAAGTGATTAAAACAAACTGAATATTTACAAAGACATGGGAACCTAATGGTATTGAAGAAAAAAATAGGAGGAAGAAACAAATCTCACTGTAAACCACTGGAGGTTCCTAAGGTACAAATTCATTGATTTGCAGACTGAAAACTAAAGATAAATAGTTAATCACTTTTAGGCCTTTCATTATAAACTATATTTTAAGATTATCAAATTGCCTTGTGGAATGAAGAAAAAAACTATGTAAAGCCAGTAAAATCAGAAGGAGTAATAAAAGTGGAAAATCATCCTTTTGTGATCCCTAATAAATGACCACCACTTGTGAAGCCTGAAAAGATTAAAATATTCCATTTTACAATTGCTTGTCTGTGTGAGGTCACATTTTCTTCATATAATTTAATCAAAACAACAGATTGAATGTAGAGGCAGTATAAGAATCCAGATGTCTTCTATTAAGAGACAATAAAATGACATAAAATTATAAAATAATACCAATCTTGTCACTAAGGTTTTTGGTTTGAAAAGTTAAAATCTAATGGCTTTGATGTAATTTTTTCAAATGAGGGAATCAAAGCTTCAAAAAACTTACCAATTTTAACCTCTAATATAGTATTTATTGGCAGATATAACCCACATACACAAAAGGTCCTTGGGTTCTCAATTTTTTTTTATGTAAATGGGTTAGGAGACCAATGTGTTCGATTATTGTCAAAATGTTTAAACTATTGATGGGTTAAAATGTTAGATTGTGGGAGTTTCTACAAACAGTTGATCTAGATTCCTCAAAAATATTAGAGTTCAAAGTGCAGGGTGTTTTTTTAGTCTGAAGGAAAGTAAGAAAAAGAGAGCAATGTTCAATAAGAGAAATACACAGACCTTGACCAGATCCTGAATAAAAAACTAAATCTACACAGGATATTTGAAGAAATTTTAATAGTGGTTGAATATTAGAAAAATTATTGCATCAATATTAAATTTGGGTGTGTGGTAATACAGTAGTTGTAACAAAAACTGTTACCTATGGAATATGAAATTTGAAGCCTTGAGGGGTGAAATTTCATGATATGTACAATTCAGTTTAAAATAGTAGAGTATAGAAGTTCATTATATCATTCTTTCAAATGTTTTGTGTTTTCCAGTAGCCCAAGTATTCTCTATTTGTTTTTGTTGTTTTTGTTTTTCAAGACAGGGTCTTGCTATGTAGCTCACCCTGGCCCTGAAATCACTATGTTGCCCAGCCTGGCCTTGCACTCTGAGCGGTCCTCTTACCTCAACCTTCAGGACACAAACTGGAAGTTGGAAGCAGAATGAGCTAAATATGTGCGGAATGACAGGAAAAGAAGTTAGGGAGGAAAGAGCCAGTTACCCAGAGACTAAACCATGGCTTGGACCATCTGAGCACGGCAGTTAGGACAGAAGGACTGAGCCAGGAAGAGCGACAATACAAAATGAGAATTAAGTTGTGTCTTATACTGGTACAAATCCCCATTATGGAGTGCAATCATGATGTGTATACTTAATGTACCAATAAAGATAATTAAAAAAATAAAAAAATAAAAAAAAAATAAAAAAAAAAAAAAACAAAAAACAAAGTTAAATCAGAGTGCAACTGCTTCCAACTGTGCTAAGCCTCAGGGACAATGCTGGAGTTTTGATTTTCTCTGAAAGAAATATAGTGCCATTGGAGAGTTTCAAGAAGAGGAGTGAGTGAGCTGACTTCTGTTTTGCATTTAGGTTGAGAATAAAATCTAGGAGGAAAGGACAAAAATGAGACAATCAAGAGACTCTCACAGTAAATCCAAAAGGGGATAATGGTGACTCGAACCAAAGTGTTCCATGGAGGTGGTGGTGAGGGGCCAGATTCTGGATGTATTCAGAAGGGACAGTCAACTCATTTATGGAAATCAGTTGGTGACACATTGGAGACATTTAATCTTTATTATAAAATAAGCCTTCCGTGGTGCCAGTCAAAGTTATTTGTCCTTTCTTCTCATTTCCTTTTGATTTGTGCCTGATGGTGGACCAGCTTTTCAGTCATCCTTCCTGAACCAGCTCTCTTGTTCTCCTTCTAAACAAAGCAGTCCCTCCGTCTCTCTTCTAAACACTAAGTTGGTCACATGTCTTATAACTTGTAAAACACTAGAGTGTATGCAGTGCTTAACTACTTAGACCTGTTTAGCTAACCTGTATGCATTCAGAAAATGTAAAACATTACATACTACATATACACAAAAAGTTTTAAAACCTCATAGTTGTTTGACCACTTATCCCGATAGAGAAATTTAAAACAGCTATATAAAATATGAACACTGTTAACAGTTACTGAAATTACTACACTACTCTGATGAAAGAGTATAACACTTTATGAACATGTAGTTAACTTTTCCCCTCACATGCATGCAGTCTGTTTTTCCTTTTTAGTACAGAAATGTTGAAATTCTCAAAGTTCAACTTCATTATTTTTTCAAGACTCTTCTAAGGTGTCTTGATATTCTGTTATAGTTCCGCAAAGTTTCCCAGCCTCACAGAGTATTGGCCTTTAAAAATTAGAATTATATCCTCAAGGTATGTCCATTTAAGTAGAAATGATTCAAACTTATCATTTTTTATGGCAGAGTAGTACTCCATTCTGTAGAAGAACCACAGCTTTTTTATCCAGTCTCCAGTTGATGGACACTTGGGTTGTTTCCAAGATGTAGCAATCACAAACTGGGCTGCTATAAACATGGGTGCACATATGTCACTGTGATAA